>CATIWM010225763.1:0-22200 GCA_949671775.1 Mallotus repandus
CTTTTTTTTTCTGTATTCTCTCCTCTCTCCTTAGTGTCTAACCTCTTTTCTCCAGACCCTCAAGTCTCCTACTTAAGCTCTTTTCTTTCTCTATTCCTAATTCCCCAAAAATGGTGCCACCCAGCCTCAACTAATCATTTGCCCTCACCTCTTTATCTTCTCTCCACCTTCTCTCCCTTGAAAGTCATCTTTTCACGCCCAAATCTACAGGCTAGAGATCTGTGGGTCCACTTTTGGTATATGGGGCCAAAATGCATTTAATGTAAAATTAGATCGTCTACTGAAGAGGCATATACTCAAGAGGCGTCGCCTCTTCGAGCCTAGGTTGAAGAGGTGTCGTCCCTTGGGAAGGGGCGATCGCCTCTTCACCAGACTTGGTCTAGTCCTGGGCCAATGGACTTGGGTCTCCCTATTTCCTTTTAGGCCTTTGGGCTTTAGGTTTGGCGTTTTAGGCTTTGGTTAGAGGTTTTAGGCTAAATTTATGTTTTCGAGTTTGTTTTACAAGAATTTTCGAGTCCTCCTACATTCAAAATTTCCGACATGTTCATCACTGGGTCTTTGTTGCGGGCCTCAAATCGAGAGTGTCCACAGGTTTAAATTTTTCCATTCTCCGTTTGTTTGTGGAAAATATTTTGTGTTTGAAAAATATTTTTCATAAAAAATATTTTCTGATGTTTGGTTACAACATAAAAGACAATAAATTGAGAGAGAATACACTAAAAAATAAAATATAATGCAATAAATGATGAGAGAAGACAATGAAAAGGGTATTGGAAATTGATTTCCCATCCTTAGAAAGAAAAATTATTTTCCCTTATTTTGAAGTTATTTTCTTTAACTAACAATTTATTTTTTCTAATTTATTTTATTTAATAATTCAAACACTGAAAAATAAAAGAAAATATTTTCCGCAAACAAACGAATCCTCAGTTTATTTATTGGACACTGTAAATGCAATATCATTCGAAGATCCGAATTTAAATTTATCCGTCCTCAATTTGATTCCATCCTCAGTTTGTTTATTAGACACTGATATCATCCAATTTGTTTATTACACTTTAAGAAGAGAAGCATGTTTATTTAGCACTGAAAAATCCGGGTTTAAAATTTCTCCATCGTCAATTTGTTTATTAGACATTGATATCATCCCATTTGTTTATTATTACACTAAGAGGAGAATATTTATTTAGCACTGAAACTTCCTTCTACCGGCAGCTCGACCAGAGCTTCATGCAGCTCTACCACTTTATTAATAACAAGTTCAAGAAAAGTTAAGGGCAATTATTGTCTTGTTTGTCAAGCAAATGAATGATTACGTCAAGCAAAATCATGATGTTAGAAATTAATTGACATCATTCATGCAAAAACTTGACGATGAATCTTATAATGAATGGATTCGTTATTTCTGCCTTGTAGCATATGATCCTCGGCATGCATGATAACCCATGATTGTGGAGTGGAGACCATATATTGGAGTTGGTTGTTTGAATATCATAGGAACAAGCTATCTTGCCTGTAAAGCTAAAAACTAGATGGCAATAAACAAATAAACAAAACACTTGTGTCCAATCAAAATGATAGCAAGCATTTCTTAATTAATGATTAATTAAAACTGATACACCATAAATCCCCTTTCACTACTCATCATCATGTCCTTAGCCTAACTCTAGGTAGACACATGCCTGGCACAACAAAACTTTATTTTGTCAGAAACAGACTTCAATGTACATGTTTGCAAAATCTGCCGCCATGGAACCCTATTGAGATCATCGTGACAATACAAGCGACTCAAACGACAAATAAAAAATGGATACAAAGTTGATGGAACAAACACAAATTCACTGATTGTTTGGTTTGACATAATATTTCATTTATAAGATAGACACTTGTGATGAAATATACAAACACAAATAATTCTCTCCATGTACAGAAACACAATGCAACACTCATCCATCTATATGTTTGCTAGTATGATGACAACAACAAACAATATAAATCTTCTAACAAACCCACAGGTTGAAACTAACGCTCCTCATCCCACTCTCATCATCTCCATGAAAAACAAGATCCAATTCTACTATTTGTTTCCTGGCCAAAACTGTTATACTTCTCAACGTAGATATAGAAGCATCAGGCCAGAAGTCTGTACAGCATAGCAAACGAGCACACTTACACAAAACATAGGATCTGCTAAACCAAAAGCCTCACAGTTGGCAAACGGGAAAACCCTGAGGGTCCATTGACATCTAAACCTTTGAGAATATATTCCGCATTATTAACCTATGAAGCCGCTCTGAACTCCCCTTGCTCAACTTTAAGTTCAAGATTTCTTGGTTGATTCTGCAATCAGATAACAGTGAAATCAATATCAGCAACATCTTAATTGATCGTATATAATAAAACAATCCTCAAAAGCAAAGTGCCTTCAAAGATTAAACATGAAAACTTTCAACCGGAAGCATCCACCCTTCAACTAGAAAGCAATAAAAAAAAAAAATCAAAGGCTACAAATTTGGGCAGTTGTCTAAGATGAAAAAGAGTGTTTTCTTATGTTTATGTTTACTTTCTACATACATGTGAATGGTGTAAAATCAAAATGAACACCCAAGACTCGACAACATCAATCCATTTTCCATTCAAAAGCAAACCACAATATCAAATACAACAACCTTGATTAAATTCACAATTTCCCAGTAGAAAAACAAAAATCACAAAATCAGCATCAAACACAATAGAAACTAATCTGAAAATTAGCATTCTTTCGAGTGTGTCAACACATGCATTCAGAAGCTACAGTTCTGAATAATTCCTTAAAATTGGAATAGCCCATGTTTTCATTTTTTGTCTATACGTAGTCGACCAAGTCATGATATCAAAATAAACACCAAAATTCCAATAAAGTTAGTTCCTTTTGGATTCAAAAACAAAAACCCAATAATCAATCATCAAAGAAAATAGCAAAACCAACCTTAGAATGCTCCTCCGATTCATCAGCAGCAGTACATTCAATAGGGTTTTCAAAGAGAGACAAAGAGAATTGCTTATCAACAACACCAACATCAAAATAAATTAAACCAGAACTAGGAACATCAACACGAATACACTTAACAGGGAACCACAGGAACAGCTCCTGCTGCGAAACGCCAGATAATTCACCGATCTTACCAAAAGAAAGAAACCCAGAAATGTTAAAATCGTAGTGGAGTTGGTTCTCGAATTTTGCATCGCAAGGCTTAGTTAGGTTAATCTGGAAGTGACCCGTTGTGGAGTCGAATGAAAAGTTGGTTATGCCCTTTGGGAGAAGACCCACTGGCAGGGAGTTTTGACGGAGGTGATCGTAGATTGTTGGTGCCGAAGACGATGCGGCAAACGGGAGGAAAACGAGAAGGAAAGTGAGGGAAAGTGTGGGAAAGTGAGGGAAAATTTGGGACTTTTGAATGGGACCCATTTCAAGATTTTTTCCTTTTTCCCCTGTTTTTCAGGGTTTTCTTTTCGATGGAGAGAGAGAGAGAGAGAGAGAGATTGTTATAAGGTTCGAGGAGGAGGAGAAGAAGAGTAGCTGCAGCTGCAGAGGGTTAGGTTATTCCTTTTCCCCGGGTTTTGGGTCGGGCTGAAGCCCAAGATACCAAGACCCACGGGTTATGAGAGGATTAGTGTTAAAAAATAGACATTATATATATGTGGTCTTATTTCTTAAATAATAATATTGTAGGGCCTCTGTGTAATCTAATTTAAAATTAGAGAAGATAAAAATCTATATCAAATAAAAATTAAAAGGAAAGGACTTATGTCACATTCTTCGAGGGACGCGATAAAAATTAATAATAATTTTGAATTCTTTTTATTAGATTATTAAAAAAAAATTATTTACAAATTACAGGTGTTTAAATTTTTGTGCGACAGATTCACTCCAATATTTTTAGATTTTAAATTTTAAAAAAATCATTTGAAAAAATTAAATTTTCAAAAAAATAACTAAATATCAATTAATATTAGAGACAATATTGAACTTGCTTCCAAAGATTTTTATCTTACAGTGAACCCATGATGTCTTGAAACACAACCCCTCTATCGGTGTCCAAAATAAAGAAGGAAGGACAGGACTATCACTTGAATCATATATATATATATATATATATATATATATTATTTGACTTTTTTATGGATTAAAAAATTAAAATTATTGATAAATTGGTAAATTTGTTGTTTTTAAATATTCTTTTAAGAAAGAATCATAAATTTGGTGAAATTGTTTGTTTGTGTAGTTTTTTTTTTTTTTAATGACAAATTAATCTCATTCCTTCATCTCATAATAAACTGACAAATTGCTTAAAAGAGTGATAACTAAAAGTTAGGCACTATTCTTTTGGGGCATTTTGATTTTACCACTGGAAAAATGAAACAAATTTGAAAAAACAACCAAAAATAATTCAATACTAGAAGCAGTAATTCTTCATCACTAATTCTCTAACAACAAACAATTCATTCCCCAAAAAAAAAAAAAAAATTGTAACACAAAATAACAATGCCGCATCTTCTCACAACAGTGACTAACAACTCCACTCAGCCTGAATTCTAATTTTTTTTTTTCCTTTAACTCAGCTTTTTGCTTTTCAAACTCCATATCCAAGCTTTTTATGGTTCAATCACGAACAATGGCTGTCCAAAGATACCCATAAATGAAAGTCAAAAAAAAAAGTACAGGAAATAACTAACCAAAATTATCATAAGAAATACTGTATTACACTCTGCCAGACTTGTGACACATGGTAAATGTATTACAAATCCGACCATCGAGTGTAACACATTTGCAGTATACAACAATTTGCAAAGAAATAATCCAAACTGCTTCAAGAGATTTTTGCCAACAGAATTTACCATGTCAACGCTGACTGACTTGCCATCTTCTACAAGAATTTCGACTAAGGTTCCTGACTGATCAGCCTAAAAGAGAACATTACATTTCAGGCATAGTCAGTAATGTTCATGCAAGCTTCACCGAGACATTCACATAACTTTACGGCATGCAACTAATATCTAAATGCAAAGCATCCTAAACCTTCCTCACATGATTCCAACTACCAAGACATACAACCATTTAACTTCAGAATTTTGGAAGCTCTCCTGCAACAAACACTAGAAATTCCTATGTAATGATTGTTCAAATAGCAAGTATGCTTTCCTCCATTGAGATTTAGGAAGGATAATGAATTTCTTGGGAAATGACTTATCCCATGGAATGCATTGACATTACGTATCAAATTCCTAAAGAGAGATGGTACATAAAGTTCTTGTGAAAGTAGATTGGTCCAAACCAAAGAGAGAATAGAATAAAACATAAAATGAAGACACTCACTTTCAAGACCAACACGCCAAACTAAAACGTGAAAGAAATAGTAACTTACTTCTATTTCGTTCATCAATTTCATGGCTTCAATGATGCATAAGACTTGACCCTTCTGCACTTTGTCTCCAACCTATTGCAATCACATGAAAAAATAACACAACAGTAAAGATGTTGCGTCAATCATAAAGTTTAGAATCATTCATGACAAGAAACACAATGACTGGACATAATTTACCTTCACAAAAGGTGGTTCTCCTGGTGCTGAACTTCTGTAGAATGTGCCTGCCATTGGGCATTTAAGTGGTGGATGTGATGATTTCGGTGATTTAGTGGCAGGAGGTGAAGGTGAAGGTGATCGTGATGGAGCTGAGGAAGCTGGGCTAGAGGCTGTAGAGGAAGCTGCAGTTGGGGCTGGAGGTATTATTGGTGGTGGTGAAGGTGAAGGCGGATGCATCATAACAACCGGTGCAGGAGATGGTGGCTGAGGCAAGGCCTCCTTTTTCCGGATTATCACCTCACAGTCAAGTTGTTTCAACTGCAACTCCATAATATCTCTTGAATCAACCAGCCTGCAATGCGAATAACCATAGTTATTTTAATATTCTTACACAATAAAGATGGTACAAAGGATAAATAAGTTAATTCACCCACTTCACAAGACTTGCAACTTGTGAAATAAACTCAGAAATTGACTCCTCTGAAGACAGAGCTGGAGGGGAAGTCTCATTCGATGGTTTCACGTCCTTTCCTTCCTGTGACGGCATTTCCGATTTGGTTGGAGTTGAGGCAGCGGCATTTGATGACCCATCCACATTAACCTTTACAACAGATGACCCGAAAACCATTTCCAGGAAGGAACCAAAATTTGAAAACAGATCCTCTAATGAAAACCATTGAAATGGTCTTACCTCATTCAATTGGGCTTTCACCAAAGTGGAGCGGTTGTATCCAAGATGCAAACCCTACATGGATAAGCCACTTTACTCTTTCCACACCAAATATAAGCATGAGTTTCATAAAAACAAATAAACAATTGTTGCAATTAGGTCAATGAATAAACCATAAGAAAGAATGAAAAACTTTCACACAAAAAATAAAGAGGAGGTGGTGGTTGTGGAGGACATTATCAGTTCTAATGCCGCCAATACTCATTCAATATAGTACATTGAGTGCATAAATCATCACTGAGTCCTAGGATACCAAAAACAATGTAATACAGTCACAATTAAGCTAGACAAACAGAGAGATAAAACATAAAAATTAAAATGAGATGTTCGCACTGGGAAAGAGCTAACTTCTTGTAAACTCCTAATCCAGATGAAATCTTAAACAAGTTATAAAAATCTTGCAAGAAAATTTAAATTCTGAGCAAACAGCATTCAGATAACAAAATGTTAAAGATGTAAAAGTTATTTGAATTAACTAGTTTAAATATATAATGTTTGAATGAAATCTCAATAGTTTGCACTACCTTATGGATCTATCACCTTAGGTCGCTATGTGGAACTATCACATAGTGACCAAACAGGAGGCTAATAACTGCAAATGACTAAATTCATCAAAGAATAACAGTCCAAATTCTTATGAATTCTTGCAAGGTTTGAGTGTAAAATTAAAGCAGTCGTCTGAGAAGTCTAAGAATTTGCAAGTTTTATTTAAAATTCCACATAGGACATGTCAAATTTGTGACACTTTAACACCAGATGGAGGGAGTATAAATGATGCCATTATGACTTCTATAACAAAGAGAGAATGAGACTAGCAGACAAGTGTTATTAGGGGCGAAATCTCAATGCACATCAACTAACTAGTTAGCCTACTTCAGATGCTAAATGACAGGAGGAAAGTAAGTGAAAAAATTAAAATTTGAAAAACATAACTTCACCATGTCTTGTGATATCCAAGTTCACCATTATTGTAACTAAGAACACCATGCTGAAAAATATAGGCACAAAATGCACTGTAAAACAGGTGCTTACATTCTCATTAAACTGTGACTGAAAGCAGGAACATCAAAAGCCATCGAGAAAAGATGGCAAATCAAGGCCATGCCATGAAGCCATGTCTTATTAGGCATTTCATGCTGACCTCAGCTTTTCAACTTTTTTATTTGTGATCTTCCCAAGGAAATCCACATTTATTGAAGCTAATTAAATATAACAATTTATACTAGTAACTTTAAATAAAGAAGAAAGCACAATCAAAAACATAAATTTAACTCCAAACGTAATTTAATGAACTGGAGCAAGCAAGAAACTAATAGAGCAGTGTATTTCAATATAAATTCAACCAAAAATGAGCCAAGGATTCCATAACCCCCAAAAGTAAAATTGACCACAATCAATGAAACAGCACAGAAAAACGTATCTAAAATAGTTCAGCTATTGCCTCCTCTTTTTGGGACATTATAACTCTGGTGTCAACCCCAGTAACAAAGAACAACAATCAAATAACTAGCATACAAACACCTATCTAAAAAGTTGATTGTGTTTAGCTACCTGTATATCCAAACTTCCATCTTCTATAAAGTTTAGTACAAATTTAAAAAAAATTAAATCTCACGAACTAACAAAGTAAATAGCTTACTGAAGTACAAAGAAACAAGAAGATCACATTGAATTCCCTCCAAACTAACAAAATTACAAGTACACTAAAACGGCTAAACTAATCTAAAATTTAGGACAAATCAAAGCAATCAACAAATCTACACTTTCCGAAGAACAAAATAACTCTTTCTTTATGTTACAATCACAACAATTCAAACAAAACCAAGCAAACCCACAAAAATGGTTAATTCAAAACAAGAATCAAACTTTTATCTTTACCTTCGAGAAAAATTGGAACCTGGGTTTTGGAGAGAGACGAAAAGAGACCCTGGAAAGAGTATAATTACAGTAATGAGACAAAGAGGGAGTGGTTTTCACGACTGCAGAAGCTGAAGCTGTCGTTGAAAGTGAAGACGCCATTGATTTTTCCCTTTTTTTTTTTTTAAGCTTTCAACTCAGTTTCGGATTCAATTTTGCAGCTCTAAAAAGAGAGGGAAAAAAAAAAGGAGACAGCTTTGAAGATTCCGCGCTGATGATGAAGAGAAGAGAAGAGCAAAAAGAAGGGTTCTTTGTTTCGGTTTGAAAATCGATCGATGAAACCAAAGAAAATATGAAAGTGAGTTTGAGTTCAAGTAGAAGTTTTAGATATGTGTTACTGTCTGTCAGCGTTACTCGCTGTCTTTGATTACCCACAGCAAATGTCTTTCAGGGTTTTGTTTAGGCTTTAGCTTCCTGATTCGCTGTGTAACAATATTAACAGACTTTTTCCATTATCCTCGTTTTTTTCTTACATTACCAAATCAGGAAAAAAACAAGAAGTAAAATATATTTAGAAAGTACATAACTTATTATTTAAAATAATTGATATTTAAAATATTTTCATTAAAAAATATATAATATTTTTGTTAATCGAAGGTAATTTAATTGGTTTTTTTATTTGTAAAAAATGTAATAGTTTTGAGTTATTATAAAAATTTCAAGTTTAAATTTTTGTAACTACTTTTTATTGATATTTGAGAATGTATCATCTAAATTGGGAATTTTATTATATTTATGTTGAAATATCAAAAAAAATATTTTTTTATTATGTACCCATATCTCTAATGAATTAAAATAAATAAAAACATTGCTATTTTGGTTATATACAAAAAATAAAAAAATATTAATATTAATATAATTGAATTTCATTAATTTAATTTACTTTTTAATTAAAATTGAATATTTCTCAACCCCTCATGACATTTTCTAAGTTATCTATATAAAATATATAATAACTAAATATATGAATTTTACCACCTCATCTAAATTGTGCCTAGATTGTGTCGTGTGTTAGCTTAAAAATACCAGTGTCGTTAGGAGAGAATAGTTCAGGTTCCCTTCCCTTGAGTTTCCTTTCTCTTCTTATTCCTCCCTTAGCAATTTACGTTTCTTTTTCTTTTCTCCTTATTGTTTTTCGCCAATCCAATCAGTTAATTATGCGGCCTCGGAATCCAATCTAGGTCTTGACCCAATTTGGTTTCGCGAACCAAAGCAATCTTCCCCATTCCGTCTAGATAAGCTTGATCGGAAATGGACGGAGACTGTTGCTTCGATTCAGGCAGAGGAGGTAAAATGTGGAGAAAATAAAGCAGGAGAGGAATCTGATTCTTAGGAAGCTATTGACAGTAGAGGAGGTTCTTGAGGTTAGTAACTTTTTTTTTGTTGATTTGGTATTATTTTTTTGATCAACTGTAGCAAATTTTCAATTTTTTTTCAATGTTCTGATGGTCTTTGGGTTTATGGGTTTGAAATTATGGAGCCAAATTTGATTTGGGTTCTGGGTAGGAACTACTGTTGGTAGCAAAAATTTATTAGAGTTTTGATTTTTTTTTTTTTTTTTTTTGTGATTGGTGCGTAATTAAAATTTGAGACTTGGGAACTTAATGAATTGATGTCGGTTGATTAAGAACATGAAACTGTGTATAATGCATTGCAAATGCTTTTGCTTTACATTTTGAGCAAACGGTTAAGATACGAGGGAGTCCATAGAAGTTCATAATCTATTAAACAATTCAACATTTCATTTGCTTGGCCCTTGTTGCTGCTGCTGCGTTGTTCATCTTTTCTCTTATCTTTTTCTCTTATCTCTCAATTGGCCATCGCTTCACATCGCAAGTTCTCTCTCTATTCCTCAATTTCTGTACTGCTTTATCATCAATTACTATATTATGCTACGAGCTTTTCATTCAAGCATCTCTCTTCCTGTTTTTGTCACTAATTATCAATTCAATTCTCATCTTTGCAGTTACAGAGATAGTTTTGAAAAGCCCAAAGATTCTGAGCTTTCTTTTCTGTAAAGTCTTGCAGAAAGAAGGAAAAAAAAGGTAAAACATGAAAAAAACTACCTTTTGCCGCATACACTAATTTCTTCTTTTATTTCATCTAATTTTGTATTTAATTAATCCATCCTCAATCTAATTTTTATTTTGATTAGTTTAACTGAAATTTTCATGTGATTAAAAGAAAAAAAGAAATTACTTAAATCTACAGCAACCATGTTTTCCTTTGAAATGAACTACTACCGGTTAAAATTTGTTAATTTTAATTCCTTGATTTTTTTCTTTTGTTGTTGTTTTTTTACTGTGAAAAACTATTTGGTTCCCTGTTATTTGAGAAATTTTTTCATATGCAATTTTCACAAGCTACCAAACTGACTACCATTTATTTTTGTTGTTGTGGTCGTTATTGTGATTTGTGAATCTGATCTCTTAAAGAAAGGACTATAAGTATGATATTATTCTCATATGTTATTGTTTGTTCATAGCATTTCAAAAGTCTAGAAAGATAATAATTCAATTCAATTCTGTTCTACTTGCTCAATTTTCGTACTTATATAAATGATAAACATGCTAGAAAGCAAAGTTTGTTAGTCAAAAGTACATAAACAAAATATGGTTGTTTTGCAATTATAGTTTAGGTGCTGCTGTGATATCAAATTTGTTGTTTTTTAGCAAAATTGGGTATCCCACATCGAACAAGTGGGGAGGAGATGGAGAAGTTCTTTTCTATAAAAGGGACTTCTCCCCTTTTTTATTAGCATCCTAAAATTGCCTCCTCTTCTCATATATTGGCAATTAATTTTTTCTCTCTCTTTTGTAATATTTCCTTAATTAGTGAAATATTATTTTGGTAGTGTCCGAGGACGTAGGTATAATTAGCCAAACCTCGTTAAATTTTGGTGTTATCTTTTATGTCTATTTAATAGTTATTGTCGGGCATAGTTGTTGTTAATTATTGTGCTATTAAACTTACTTATCTTGATAGATTCTGTTTAAGGAGTATGGTTTTTAAGGAGACATTGTGACCCCACCACTCTTTCTTGGAAATCTACCTTGCGGTGATTTTTAGTACAATCATCTTTTCTCTAGTGACCTGTGTAATAGTTCTCAAGGTGAATTTATTATTTGTGGAAATTAACCCAAATTTCACAACAGGAAGCTCTTATGCTTTCTAGTGTTGTTATCGATTCAAATCATTGAATGATCTTTTCGATTAAGTGATGAAATCATCAGTCTAATAATTATTATGAAGCGTTGTATGGTGTGATTAATGCATAATTAAGTGTGTATTTGCTCTGTGTGTAAAATCTGCGAATGAAATAACTCACCTTAATGTGAGAGCTATTCATTCTTTGTCAGATCATTATGCTTGAATTTCAGCTCTAAACTTTATTTTTCATGTACTTGCTCGTGAGAGTTCTGGATTGAAATCTTATTTCCAGTAAAAAAAAGTGTGTAATTGAAGTCATAATAGAAAAGTAATTAGTTTATGATTGTTATATGATTTTGGCACAATAAATTCGTATAGTGGTAGAAATTATTTGTATTTTACATTATAAATATGTTAGAAATACTTGTTGCGTTCACCAAATGCAATAATATCACTTTTTCAATCCAATATTTTCTACAATTAGAAAATTATTTTCTGTGCATATAAATTGGCCAAATTTTCAATATAATAAAAAAAACATAGATAATCTTATTTGGCTATCCAACAAGAAAGTTCAAAATAATTTAAATCAAATTTGTCATTTTGGTGGAATTTAAAAAAGAAAAAAAAACCTAGCTAAAATTTATTCTCTATAAAAATATGATAAAAATATAATAACTATGTTATACAAATATAACCATTTAAATATAATAGATATTAATTTAATTTTTATTGGTCTAAAAGTGATAAAAAATTTATTGTCCACCGAATAATAGCAAATAATTTATTACTTCTAGATATTTGTATTTCTAACATATATATATATATATATATATATATATGCCATTAAAATAAAATAAAAATTGCTATTTCTGGATGTGTAACAAATTTTTATCTATGGGAAAAAAATTGGCTTGATTTCAATTAATTACAAGGAAACAAAAACAAGCAATTCTTATAAAAATATGAACAAATGTTTCTGAAAAAGGAGTAAGGTCGACACTTGTGTTTGTGCACAAAATTTTATCAACAAATAACTACTGCTGTGTGTGTAAAAAACAGGCATATTGATAAGACAAATGGATTAAAATTGCATAATCTTAGGAGCAAATCTCAGCAATCTTATCTAAAGCATTAGGCAGGAATTTTCTTGCAAACAAAAAGTAAATGTCACTTCTTCTTCCGTTGCATTGCTCTCTTCAAGATAATGCAACTCTTCAAGATATATACTGGTGAAAGGTTCGATTTATACTTCCTTTTTCCGGTTAAAGAAAAATAAATATCACTCATCTGCTCCTTGTCACCATTGCACGCAGTTGATCTCCTTTTCCTTAGCCTCTCAAAAAATTCCATAGTGATGCTCATTCTTCCAAACCTATTAGGATGAGGCCAACACGTTTCGACCAATCAACCCATGTCAATGTCCTGTTTGTTTCCTCCTCCAAAACTTGATGTTAACTAGTGCTGGCAAATAATGCTCATCATTATAACATTTGCCCTCGCAGAATTTCCGAAACACCAGAAAATATGTCCGGTTTGATGCCACCTCAATGGCGAGCACACAGTCCATTTTGAACCATTGGAGCCCTTCCGCCATTAATCGAGCAAAATTATGGGCCTCATTTTTGGGTCGTATTGATTGCAATCCATCAAAATTGGCAGGTCATACGCCTACTTATGATTTAGGGGTAAAATTTATAATATAAAAGTACATATTTTATTTTTATTAAGTGTAAAATATTTATATAATGTATCATAAATTCTATTATCAGATAATACATATATCATATAGGTAAAATTTTTCTGCAATTTTGTTACACCCATTAAACAATGGTAAATTGTGGAGAAACTGAATATAGAAATGCAAGGCTTTGAAAGTAGGAAGAAAAATCTAGCAAGGCATTGGCTCATAGGGGACGTGGACGTCTCAGCTTCCATCCACGTAAACATTCCCCATTGTACCTCATGCAGAGGTTATTGAAGACAATTTAATCAATATTTTAGTTGACTCCAAAAAATTGTCATATTTAATTTTATGAAAAAGTGTTTTATATCTCTAGTGTGTATAAATTTCGTATAATTCAAAAAATGCATTACAATGTTTGTGCTATGCTGTCTTTCATTCACAGAAATCAGAAAATAAATTGATTCTTCAGAATTTCACTATGAAGTGTGTGTATTTGAATTATCTGAGTTATCATACCTTCACAAAATTATTGTAGTTTTATGAGAAAGTGTATATTATCTCTAATTCAGTGTGTATTTTATGCAGTTAAATATATATATATATATATATATATATATATAGTACATGAAGAAAGGAATATTGTGAAAATGGTAGAGTTGAGGTGTTAGGGAGGATTTTTTTTTTTTTTTTTTTTTCATGTCAAACTGAAGATTTCACTCAACCAAGTATATAAAAAAAAAAAAAAAAAAAAAAGAACAAACCACTACAAGAAACATCAGGTTTAGCGACGGAAAATCCATCGCTAAAACTGAAAAATTCGTCGCTAAGAGATTTAGCGACAGATTTATGTCCGTCGCTAAAATGCTCATCTCTAAATAATAGCAACGAATTTCGTAAATTCGTCGCTATTTTAATAAATTAAAAAAAATAAATACATATTTTAATAATTGAAATTAAATTATGTACCTAAATGCAGATTTATTACTTTACTACAAACATAAATTAAATACAGTATTGGAAACAAAAATTAAATACATTACTGCAAATATAAATTCAATACATTACTGCAAATATAAATTCAATTCATTGTTACACACATATAAATACTACACAACATAATAGCAGTAGCTATAATATTTGAAAAATCCACACACAATAAGTTATCTGAATGTTTAACATATTCAATTATGCAAAACAATTAAGGACCTGTAGCATCATTATCTGTTTGTGAAAAATGTGAACATTGAGAGTTAGGTTGAGACTGTGAAAACATGCGCATAAACTTGTCCATGTGCTCCTGCATTTCACATTGATCACGTTCGACTTGCTCTTTATATTTTCTCATATCTTTACTCATCTTCTGTTGATCACGTTGCACTTGTTCTTTATATGTTCTCATATATTCATTCATCTTTTGTTGCAATGCTTGCACACGTAATTCCACCTTCTGCTCCACCACTTCATCCATATGTTGTTTGAAATGCGGATCCAATGTAAAATCATATCGGGAAGTGGTTGAGGAACTGCTGAACGGATCATGGTAAAATGTGGATGCTTGAGAGCCGAGGCCGTATACTCGCCTCTTTTTTTCACTTCCTGAAACCTGTAGACATATGTCGTCGACGTCTACCTCCACAGCCTCCATAGACCCATTTGTCATCTGCGAAGCAGAAGCAACCATGATCTCCACAGTATCCTATATAACCGGGAATTAATTAATTTTTACTTATCAAAATTTGAGTGCAAATGTGTTTCAATAATTTCCATACACGAAGAGAAATTTAATTAGTTAGTATTTTTATATCTTACATTGACGTCCTTGGATCTTTTATCAACAAAAGATCCATCCTTTTTGTGTGCATCTTCTTAAATACTTCAAATGGGGTAAGAGGATGTTGCAACTCCTTTTCCTACAATAATTTACCATTAGTGAATTCATTCATTTAGAAAAAATAAGACAAGTTGATAAAAGTGAAATTACAAATTATTACCAAAGCTATGCAGTGTTCAATTATTGATCTCGAACCACCTATATGTGTAGAAAGATCGGTGTCTGGTCTACCTTTCTCAGTGTGACGATTTTTAGCAGCTTGTTCACATTTTTTTTATATTGAGGGGTATTCCAATATTGCTGCCAGCTGTCCCATACATCTTCCGGTATATCTTTAACCTTCTTTCCTTCAATTCGCATCTTGCACAACATATCACTATATCTTTTTGCTGCCACCTTATAAAAAGCTTTCTTCACTGATGGTGTCTTTGCTTCATCCCATTGAAATGCTTTCTGCAAAAATAATGTTAAATAACAAATATAACGTTTTCTTATTATTTTACTTTTTTTTTGGTAAATTTTATTGAATTATATTTTTTATGTGTTTTATACTTAACAAAAAAAAATTACAACATATATTTTAATATGTATATTTATTATTAAATTTAATACATATGAAATATTAAAGTAAACAATATTTACAAAAACACAAATAATATGAATCCAATTATTTTATCATCTTATATAACAGCTTCGATATCCATTATTAAGGAAATTTTTCATTTCTAATTAAGCATCGATATCCATCATGAAAGAAATTTATCATTTCACAGACATTAATAAATAGCTTAATATTGTTATCCTATATCAAATGAAAAAATTTATTGCATATTGACACTCCACATAGCCAACCAAAAATTAAAGTTCACATTTAATGGTATATTAGACGAAAATTGTACATTTTTGACATTTCATATTGAAGAATTGTTTGTGTGGTTAGTTTTCTTTACAAAATGATATTATTTAAAAAATAAATTGTGTTTACATTTTAATACAACTAATTGGGCACATTCATATTGCTACATACTTATTTAGTGCATAATATTATTCATGTAATTATATATAATAATTATTTATATGAAAGACAAATAACAATTAAGATATTAAATTTCATTTTCTTAAACCTATTGTTTAAAGTTATTTGAATTTAGAGCTATATATAGTGAACCCGTATTATTAAGAATGTCATCTAAACAAAAAGATAAAAATTACTACATTTTTAACAACCACCATATCATGATCGTAAACATAATAATTGGAATTTATATATTATATTTTCACAGTGTATCCAAACACAATTAATCACTGAACTTCATTTGGCTTTAGGTTGGCAACATGAAATATGTGAATTTTCTATTATTTTAGATTATTGAGTATATCAAGTTTAAAATTTTTTAAATTTCTATTTAGATTATTACAATATTCTGATCTAAATGATCATTTAGTCAATTCACACCATCATTAACAATAAATCCACATTTTCAATATGATAACAGCATTTAAAAAACACTTCTACATAATTATTATCATATATTTTAACAATATTTACCTTAAACTCCTCCCAATAGAACTCTTTTATGACAGTAGGCACTAAGTTCCATGTTGCACCTTCCTTGGCTAGCCTCTCTCAAAATATCTTTGTAATTTTATTTGAAGTCTTATTACTTGGTGAAAACCTGTTAAATTCAATAAAAGAACAATGGAATTGTTAAAGTTTAGCATTATAAAAAGCAATATTTGGAAGTGTCAAAACAATTAATTTTCTTCATACATGTTATCTCTATCAACTGTGGAAATATTGTAATTATTTCCCCTTTGTGTACTACCGCATGTATGTGATGACCCAGATGGTGCTGATCCTATTGAAGACTTTGGCTTAGTTTGTGGGACAAATGATGGTGTGCCCACTTCCAAGTTAGAGGGTGCACCAAGAGCTGGTGGGGAAGTCGATGTTGGAGCATCTGCATGTGATGGTACATTTTCCCCACGACCAGTAAAATGCACTCTTCTACTTGCGAAATGACCACCTCTCATATCTGCATGTCTATATCATAATAATATGAAACATTAACAATTCAAATGTCTTAAACTTAACAACCTTAATAACCCTTATAATAAGGCATTAGTTTCACATTGATAGAGATCCAAATAACATAAAGCAATTAAAATATATATACAATCACAAATTATATAAGTACTTTAAAAGTAATATAGCTAACTTCATATTGTTAATTTTAAGGTATTCAATTTTCAATAAAGACCATTAATTATCATCATCATCATCTAATCTTTCATATTCTTCATCTAACTCTACTAGATGTTTTGCCTCATCATTTTCTTCAAGTTCTACATCATCAATCTCTATAAAAGAACAACTTTGATAAATTAATGAATGAGGGTCTTCGTTTGCATCAACATCAATTTGATGCTCTTCTATGACATCCTCTTCAAATGCTGCTCCATTTGATAACAAAGTTGTAGATGACTCAAGCACTTCCACAATATCCCTAGCTTTTATCTTACAAACAGCCCAACAATTAGACATGCACTTCCTTGTGCTAGGATAAGATGCATAGTACACTTGCATCGCTTGCGTTGCGAGAATAAATGGTTCATATCTATTGAAACTTTGCATGTGGTTCACATTAACATGCTTATAAAGGTGGTGAGTTCTTATACCTAACTGTGGAGTTGGATCAAACCAATAAAAATTAAATAGTACTACTCTCTTGATTGGTAATGCAGGGTATTCCAATTGTAAAACCTCTATTAATTGACCATAAAAGTTCAATTCAGTAGCACTAAAATTTGAACCCTTTATGCACACTCCACTATTCATGGTTGCTTTATATGATCCATGCCCCAAAATGTGAAACTTGTATCTATTCACATAATACCCAGGAAATGGTCTAACACCTCTTAAAGGTCCTTTTGCTGAGTCCTTTATGAATTGGTTGGAGATATTTGATTTCGGATCATGAGCCTATAAAATTTATCAAACGTTATAAGAATGTGCTTATTGAGAAAATATGTGTATAAATATATACATTATGTATGTATGTATGTATACTCACATATGCCTCAAACAAAGTTGTTATCAAGCTTAGCATCAATTTCGGCATCTTCAATATTTGGTTGCTCTTCCTTTAAAGTAGCCACATAAAGTCTATGACAAATGTAGATACATTTAAGCAAGTAAGAAAATAGTTGTGCATATATTTTTAGGTTTCACTCACATATACCGAAAATTCAATATACTTACTCAATATAGGGCTTTACTTCACAATTCAATAAAATATATGTGCGGGCTGCATGATTTTCTTCTGCATTAAGATATCAAAATTTTTCCTTACCAAATACTCGATCGGGATGTTTAAAAATAAAAAGCAACCCCTCATGTTCTTGATTTTCATCTCTAAATATTTGTGCATTTTGTGGCACTTTTTGATGTCTCGTATTCACATATGGCTCAAAATAGTTCACATAAAATGAAGATGTCTCCTTCACCAAATATGCATTGCATATTGAGCCTTCAACCTTTACTTTATTACGAACATTATTTTTCAACCTTCGAAGGTACCTATAAAAACCCCTTATAATTAATCATTTAAATTAGGCCATTTCAATTTTTGTAGTCATTGTAAATTCAACTATATTATTTTTATAACTAACCTCTAAAATGTATACATCCGCCAGTATTGTATTGGACCTGCTATCCTTGCTTCAAAAGGCAAATGAATTGGGAGATGCTCCATGAAATCAAAAAACTTAGAGGAAATTACGCTCAAGCCTATTGATAATAACAGGAATGGCTTATTCAAGTCGCCTCATTTATTCCTCTGTTATTACTGTAGATGTAAGATCTTTAAAAAAAAAAGACTCAGCTATGTTAAAGGTGACCACATATCCTTTGGCAAAAGTTCACGAAATGCTATTGGAATCAACCTTTGCATAAACACATGGCAATCATGACTTTTCATGCCATATGGCTTGAGCTTATTCATATTAACGCATCTTGCCATGTTGGACACATACCCATCAGGAAATCGAAGTTCTTTCAACCATTCATAAAAAAACTTTCCTTAACTTATCCAAAGTATAGGAAGCTTGGCAATATTTACCTGTGCTCTCATTTTTGTGCAACTCTACTTGTTGACAGAACTCCTTTAAGTCTTCTCTAGATCTAGCATTGTCCTTTGTTTTTCCTTCAATATTCATGATAGTATTGAAAACATTATCAAAGATATTTTTTTCACTGTGCATGACATCCAAATTATGTCTAACTAGGTTTGTGCTCCAATAAGGCAAATCCTAAAATATGCTTCTTTTCTTCCATCCACATCCACAATTCTTAGAAATATGAACATTATATGACTCAGCATCGATTTCTGTTAATTTTTTTAGCCCTAGCTACTTGATTTCCTCAAATATCTCTAAACCTGATCGAATAGGTGGTGAAACTTTGGCCACGGTCTTACTCTTCAAAAAAGACGTTCTATTCTTTCGAAATTGATGATTTAGAGGTAAGAATTTATGATGATTATCAAACCATGATGTCTTACCACCTTTAGTCAATGTGAATGCATCGAAAGATTCCATGCAATAGGGATAAGCTAGCTTCCCAACAGTACTCCATCCTGGCAACATTGAATAAGTGGGGAAATCGCTTATTTTCCACATAATAGCAGCCCTCATTTGAAAATTCTGCTTCGTAGAGATGTCATAGGTTTCCACACCAAGCTCCTGTAAAGTTTTCAGCTCTGCAATTAGAGGTTGTAGGTATACATCAAATTTCCCCTTTGGATTTTTTGGCCCTTTCACAATTATAGATAAGAACATATACTCATCTTTCATGCACATCCATGGGGGCAAATTATATGGTGTTACTATAGCGGGCCATGAAGAGTATTGCTGGCCAGATTGACCAAATGGATTAAATCCATCAATGTAAAGACCAAGTCTCACATTTCGACTGTCAAATGCAAAATCAGGATGTGTTTGATTGAAATGTTTCCACGCTTCAGAGTTCGAACAATGATGCATAACACCTTCTTCATGCACATGCTCAGCATGCCACCTCATATCTTTAGTTATGGCAGTGGACGCATACAATCTTTGCAATCAGGGAGTCAATGGAAAGTAGTACATTTTCTTATAAGGAATGTTTCTTTTATCCTTATGAGATCCACATATTGGCCTCTTGAATCAAGGATGGTCACAGATCTTACAACTTGTTAGCTCAAAATCTTCACCCTAATATATCATGCAACCATTATTATAGCAGTGAATCTTTTGAACTGGCAAGCCCAAACCTTGAATTAACTTTTTTGTACTATAGAAGCTATCAACCATCACATTCTTTAAAGGTAGTAACTCAGACATCAATCGACAAATTTCATCATAGGCACGTTCGAACAAATGGTGTTCAGATTTAATGTTCAACAATCTAGCAACAGCAGATAATTATGAATGATTTATATTTCCAGGACAGATCTCCTAATCAGCTGATTTCAACATTTCAAATAATTTTTTAGCCTGTGGGTTTGGTTCCTCTTCCATGGCATGAGGATTAAATGAAGGGCCACCAACATCCGTATTTGGATAAACGGACAGGCCACCAGCACCCAAATGAGGAATAAAGGAAGGGCCACTAGCATACATATTAGGATTAAAGGAAGGGCCATCTGCATCCATTACCATTGTATGGTAAGCAGAATATGGTTTACCATATTCCAATCCCAAAGCTACATCTTCATTACAATTAACATCACTAACGACATTATCTGAAACAACAGGTTCATGTTTATACCAATTATAATAGCCCTAGACAAATCCATACTTTGCTAGATGATATCTCACACTATCCACATCTTGAAAAGTATGATTTTGATATTTACGATGATCACATGGACACCTAATCCTATTTCTGTCAATCAACTTTGAATGACTAAGTGCAAAATTAATAAATTCACTAATTCCAGCTTCAAACTTTGTAGTCAAACATCCATTTCTCATTTGATTATTAATCCATGTGCGATTTGGACACATTTTAACAAACTTTTATAAATACACCTACAATGAGATTATATATATGAATCTAGTGAAATATTATAAATATATTATTAAGAAATTTGTTGCTAGCACAAAATGAAGGAAAAAAAAACACTTCCAATATATCCCCCAAACACCCTACTGTAATTTTTTTCTGCAATAAAATGCACTTCTAATGCCACATTCACAACATTGTCATATCAAACAATAGTCAATAAATTATCAAATATGGAAAAGAAAGAAATATAATAAATAAAAAAACACATCAAAAGATTGCACAAATAAAAGATAATTAATTGAGACAAAAAGATAGTACATAGAATGGTCTGGATGATAGAATTTTGACATGTTTTATTTTCGTATAATTAAAGCTCTTATTTGTGTATTTTTTGTCCTTATGTAATGAGTTAAATTTCTTTAAATAAAATTATGAGATAAATAAGAGCTGTTATTTAATATATAATTAAATAAGGCGGGTTTTTATAGAGTTAAAAAGAATAGCATAAATGCCAAAATCAATTTAACAACAAACTTATATTAGCATGGACAACCCATGTACATGTTTTGCAGGTTTCATGTCTTCATATAGCAATGTGCATTGACTACAATATTTTTATGAACTCTTGAACAAAAAGTTTAAAAATTGCAACTAAAAAAATTTAAATAATAAATTAAAAATCTTTTATGTACTCTATTTGGTTGCCAAAATCATGGCTATTACTTTTATCAATTTATTGGACATCCAAAATCATGGCTATTACTTTGATCAATTTATTGGATATGGATTCATCACTGCCATATTGACTATTAAGCACTATCCTTTGTCAATATATAAAGTTTAAACACTGATATTCAAACTAGTGAAGTAATTCCAATAGTATTAATATAAATAAATTTTAATTATCTACAAATGAAAAGTTTCATTCATCTTATATTTGCATGAATTGTATCAGTGGAGCGGGTCAAATTGTATTACCCTAGTCTCTAGGACTTAGTATAGAGCAAATAGGGGTGTCGAACACTCGGGAATTTGGAGCAATTTTGTATTAACCGGATAGTTACTTGGATGGATAGACAATCAAATGGGAGTAAGAATATTAATTCAAACAAATAATAAAACTTAAATATCAAGTAATAAAAAAAATCTAAATACTAATTAACTACAAGAAATACAAATCAAAGGTTATAACAAATATATGTAGGAGAATCACAATTTAGAATATAATTAAGAACTTGTAAAATATTATCTTATAAACATATTGATTGGAAA
>CATIWM010225814.1:0-16194 GCA_949671775.1 Mallotus repandus
ATTTATTTTCTTTTTTTTAACAATTTTTTCGTTTTATACTGTTTTCATTTATTTTTTCTCAATATTTTTTTACTGTTTTCATCTATTTTTTTCTCAATATTTTTTTGCCCAACATTTTTTTCTAAATTTTTTTATACTGTCTTCATTTTTTTCTCAACATTTTTTTACTAAACAATTTTTTTTTTAATTTTTATAGTACTATATTCATCTTTTTTTCTCAAAATTTTTTTTATGCGTCATCTTTTTTTCTCAACTTTTTTTTAAAATTTTTAAGGTACTGTCTTCATTTTATTCTCAACATTTTCTCTTTTTTTTGCTCAATATTTTTTTCTCTTAAGACCTTTTTTTTTTAAAATGAATAATTGTGAACTAAACATCTTCAATTATTGTTAAACCAAGCAATAAATATCTTTAACTGTTGTAACAACAATAAATAAAAAAAATTTTCTCCTTTTATATTCTTAAAGAATAAGGATTTTATTTTATTTACTTTAATTTGTTTATTAAAATGTCTAACAACAATTTTTTTAAAAAAAAATTATTTGATACTTATTGATCATCAATATGTAACAAGTTTACAATCCTCATGATGTATTTGTAACATCAACAAAAAAGAAAAACTGAAAAAAAAAAAATCAACAAACCAAAACAAAAAAAAAAAAAACTAAAAACAACAACTGAATCAACAAAACAACAAAAATCAATAACATTTTATGTTGCTGATTGTTGTTGATTGACAATTGTTGATTGTTGTTGATTGACAATTGTTGATTGTTGTTTATTTTATTTATTTTATTTTTACTATTTTTAAATTATTTTTTCATTATTAATGACAAAATTAAGGCTATAAATAAAATTTTTACTTTTATTAGTATTAATGATAAAATAATAATTTTTTATATATCTCATAATTTTTATTTAAAAATCAACAAATATAAACAAAGAAAAAAAAAAAAAAACAATTGAAACCTACAACTGAAACAACAAAAATCAACTAAAACCAACAAAAACAACACAATTTTACACTTGTTGATTGTTGTTGATTTTTTATGATTGTCAATTGTTAATTGTTGTTGATTTTTTATGATTGTCAATTGTTGATTGTTGTTTATTTTTGTGATTTATTATTATTATTTTTTTATTTTTTCATTATTAATGACAAAATTAAGGTCATAAATTAACTTTTTACTTTTATTAGTATTAATGATAAAAATAATAAGTTTTTATGTATCTCATAATTTTTATTGTTTTTATTGTTATTTTTTTTATTTTTAACAAAAATCAACAAATATAAACAAA
Source organism: Mallotus repandus (assembly GCA_949671775.1). Lineage (NCBI taxonomy): Eukaryota > Viridiplantae > Streptophyta > Magnoliopsida > Malpighiales > Euphorbiaceae > Mallotus > Mallotus repandus. Next base: position 1,300 of record CATIWM010225814.1, read on the forward strand.
GGCAAACAACAAAAACAATTGAAAAGCAACAACTGAAATAATAAAATCAACAAACATCAACAAAAGCAACAAAAAATTGCAGTTGTTGATTTTTGTTTATTTTTGTTGTTGTTTGTTGTTTTTTCAGTTTTTTCATCATTAATAATAAAATTAAGACCATAAATATATTTTTTACTTTTATTAGTATCAATAAAATAACTTGGCCATTGATAGGTGCAGGTTCTGTTTTTAATTTGTTAGTGGTTGAAGAAGTGAACAATAAAAAGAAAAAAATGGAAAAGAAAAAAATGAAGAAGAAGTTGTCCTGAAGGAACAATGGAAGCAAGAGAATGAACTAGGAAAGTGACGGGAAAAAACTCAATACATAAAGAAAAAACACGTGAAATGCCGAAACCATGCCCAAACTTTCAAAAATAGACCAAATTCATGACAAAAATGAAAAGAGCAAAGATAAAACTAAAAGAAAAAATATGCCCAGGCAACAAATGAAACAATTTGCATTGACCGACCCATGAAATTTCCTCTTTTTATTTTGTATTTTATTTTTGGGTTGTAATTAATTCATTTCTTCTTCTTTTTCTTTTAGTATAGATTTATTTGGGCTTTTTATTACTTTAATATAGATTATAATCTCTTTTCTCCTCCCCTCTCTTTAAATGACTTCTATCATTGTTTGGATTGTGGATGTTGTGAATGTATGTCATGTGATGTGGATGTATGCATGTTTATATAATTGTATATTAAACTCATAAAATTGTATGTAATAAGAAAATGGTTAAATGATGAATAATTATAATAAGCATAACGCAAATGAAAGTCTAGTATTTGAATTTAGTCTCTAACTACGAAGCACGAACATAGATATGATATATATATATATATATATATATATAATTTGTTAAAAAAAATAAAGTTATTGTGATAAAATAGAAACTCATGAAATATAAATCATTTGGTTAATTATCTGTCATTGTCATATATAAGGTATACATAAAAATTGCCCAACATACATGATTTGTCCAAAAAATGGAGCTACTATTACAAAGAAAAGTTCCAAATAATTTAAGAATTGACCATAATCATTCGGCTAATAATTTAGCTACCAATACTATATACATGACATGTGCAAAAAGTGATAAAAAAAATAGAAGTCGTGTCCTAAAAAATGTTATGTCGTATCCTACACGTGTCTCAGTCTTATCCTTTCCATGTCCTAAAAATAAAAAATAGTAAAATAATAGGATAAGTGTCCAGTCAGGACACAACACTTGTCGGATAAATGTCCGATCGTGTCGGGCAAGTGTAAGTGTCCAAAAATATCAGACACAGATACTCCACCCTATTTGAAGTGTCGGTGCTTCATAGGTCTCTAAAGACAGTTGTTGGACCTCCATAGAATTCAATTGCTGTGAAATTCAGTTTCCGGATTATTATCCAAGTGGTGACTCCTTCTCCAATTCTAACTTTTTGTGGCTAGTTTTGTATCTTCCAAGCGGGTTACAAAGCTTGCACAGTTTTGAAATTGTTGAATATTTGGATGTGTGCTAAATCCTACCGCCTACAATATTACTTTAGTGTAATTTTAAAAAAAAATTAAAAAATTTGGTATATTATAATTTTTAAAACTTTAATCATTTTTACAATTTCTTAAAAAAATTTCTATGTGCTGAATTTTTTTTTAAATTTTAAAACTATAAAGTCAAATGATATCTATTTCTTAAAAAATTCATCAATTTTATTCGTTAGTTTAAATATTTTTTTGTTAGTTAACCATTAAAATTAAACTTTTTCTAATAAATATTTTAAATAATATCATTCAAATACTTAATTTTATATTCTACCAAAATAATTATATTTTAATTTATAATATAATAACATAATTTTTATTTAATAATTTCAAAAATTAAAAAAAAATGAAAATATAATTTATAAATAAATATAATTTATGAGATAATTTTTTGCAAATCAGTTTGAATTTTTAGCTAAATCAAATTTGTTTGTTACGAATTACAATTAAATTGACATATTAATTTGAATTTGATAAAACTAATTGTTAACAACAAGTTAAAAATAATTTGCTAAATACATTAAATTATAATTTATTTACATATTCATTCATTTATGTATTGAACCTTTATATTATAGCACAAAGTTGATATTGAACCTTTATATTTTTTTTTTCCGGCCAAATGCATAGTTTCACCTTTGAATTTTACTCAATTAACTTATAGCACTCCTTAATTTTTATTATATTCTATTCAATTTTTAAACTTTTATTTTGAAGTATTTTATAAATCAATGTTAGTATGTACACAAGAGAAACTTATATGAATTAAAATAATGTTTAATGGAAGAGAAAATATCATTAAAAATAATATTTTTCTAACTTTTTTAACATTAATTTTTTATTCTATTTATATTATCTTGAAACCAACTTTAGCATTTTATTTGTTTAAAATAATTTGGAATTAAATTTTAATCCATTTTGATTGTCTTAGTTAAATAGAATAACAAATTACAAATTAAAGGGTGAAAAAAGGTTGAAAATAAAAGTTTAAAAGTTGAATAAAAATAATTAAAGTTGAGGAGTGTTAGAAGTTAAATGTGTAAAGTTCATAAGTGAAACTATGCATTCAGTCTTTTTTCCAATAGAAACTTTTTAAAAAATAATATTGGACATTTTCTTAAAAATATTTTACAATCAAGTCCTACAATTAAAAAATAATTTTAACAGTTTACAAACAAAAAATTATTTAGATTAACAAATAAAATTGATAAAAGTTTTCTAAATATATATCACTTTAGTGTAAGTTTTTAAAAAAATTTAAACATATATTATAAATTTTCAGAATTTTACAATTTTTTAAAAAATTTTCTATATGCTTTAAAATCTTTTAAAAAATTTTAAAACTTTACAGTCAAATGATATATTTTTTTTGAAAAATTCATCAATCTTATTCATTAATGTAAGTAATATTTTGTAAGTAAGCCGTTAAAATTAATTTTTTGCAATAATATAGCGGACTTGATTATAAATTTTTTTTAAAAAGGTTCAATATTAAGTAATTTGAAAAGAAAAAATTATGTTGAAAAAGAAAAAGAAGATCTAATGTCAATTTGAAATTAATTATTTGGCTTTGTTTATTATAAAAATTAGAATACAATAAAATGATCTTGCCAATATGAGTATAAATTAAGTTTCTCTAGGAACCCTGAATCTAATGGCATTTGGCGTTCCAGTCCATAACCAAAACCTCACCTTGCCATGCATCATTCAATGCCCTTCTTTTGAGGGTAAAAAGAAAAAGGAACTTTTTTCACACTCTGCTGCAGAAAGAGTCACAACTGAAGCACTTCATCTATGACAGGGTTATATTATATATGAAGCAGACATGATTAAAAGTCCATGATATAATAGGCCTAAGTTAGGAGAACTACAAAACTAACAGTGAAGAAAATAACTGAAAAAGAGTCAGTTTACCACTACTTGAGTTGGTGAAGAATTTTGTACGTCTTCTACTGATATTTCTGTAACATCATCACTCAAGGAAATAGAGGGCATTGCCCTTTCAATTTTCAGGATTGCACCATTCAATAACATCTCTTTTTCCAGATGCAAGCAATAGCTCTCAAAGATTCGAGAACTCACCATTACTCCAAAATCCAGCAGAAAAAGTAGTTCAATTTCCAGCCTGTTCAATTCTGCATTGCTAACTCCCCCAACCTTCGCATAGAATGCATTGTTATAATGCCTGCAATCGTTCCAAATCCAAGAAAAAAAATGTTAACCTTCCATCTCCTTGGAGCCCAAAAAAAGCCTAAAAAAAATACTTGCACAATTCCCAAATCTGGCATCTTTCGGTTGTTACAAAAACAAAAACAAAAACAAAGAACAAGGTAGTAAGAAAGTAATGTAGCAGCCACTTATTGGGGCCTGTAGTTTCCGAAATCAAGATTTTGTCAATTCCATATAGACAAGAAGATAATTAAATTAAAATTATTGATTCGCTTGATGGATGATAAGTACTAAAGAGAACCAGTATATTCAGATTTATATATCTCAAATTCAACACAAATGAAAAGAGAGAAGGAGAGGAAAGCACTCACACATCATCCAGCATCTTAGAAGCAACCATGACAGAAGTAACCAGCAATCTATGAACATTCAATGATATCACTAGATAGTCGGGATGCTTATGCACCAGCCTGTCTATATACACAAATCCAACCACAAAACAAGACGGGCTGCAATTTGTGTACTTATATAGCCTCTCAAGGTACTTTGGTATGCTTATAGTAGGTGCCCTTACGCCATGAAACGCATTTAAGCTCTTCCCTGACTGAGTCAATCCTGAGGTCATTCCATCTGCCTGATGCCTCAGGCCATCCACAAGTTGATCGTTTCGGGCCACTAGCTTCTCTATCACAGTAGATAATATGGTTAAGACTCTTGGTGTGGTTTGCTCGGATTGACTCGGCTCTGGCTGCCGGCCGTGGCTGATGGTCAGCTCGCCTGTGGCTAACATTTAGAAGCAGCTATTTTGCGCCATCAAATAAGAAGTGTGTGAAGGGAGAGTTTTTGAGACGTGAGTGGTTAACACTTAACAATGTCTAAGTTCGGGTGAGTGTAAGGGTGGTTGTATTTGTGTTATCCACTTTATGGGGAATCGTGAAATGAGTTTTTGACACGTGTACATTGCTGATCTGCAAGCGGGAGTGCCGGACTTCAATTTGTGAAACAAACATTGCCATTAGCATCAACGTACGGGCTTAATGGTGAGATATAGAGGTCTAGATAAGGGCAAGGCAAGACTTTCAAAGAATTTGATTGGAAAGGGTCCCACGAACAAATGATAATGGATCAATGGAATGAAGACGAATGCTGCCTGGAAAATGGCAATTAATGAAACAAATGGTTTACCTTGTCCGGACAAACCAAAAAGTGCAGCAATTAATGGAGACTATTATCTGGCAATTCTCTGACAATATTAACAACCTGGCAAAATAAAGGGTTTTAGTTGATGGACCCTTTTATAATAATGTCTGCCTCTGAAACCTATAATACCGTTTGCATTCCAAAAGCATGGCATTGTTAACATTCTGCACTAACTTATACCAATAGGAATTCTACACGGCAATGTTAGATGTGTCGTAAACATCATATTCACATCCAAAACATGAATACAAGGGCAGGAGTTGCAGCGGCAATTGCATGCTGCACACTGCTTTCACTCAGTGCGCAAGAGCTCACTGATAAAATCAGCATTCTCCCACTACAGGCTCTGTGATGCATTGAACACAAAGTATGCTCAGATTAATATCTATAATCGTCAATTTTGGACAGCCTAATCCACTACGAACAAAAAAAATGATACGTATTGAAAACTAAAAATGGAACTCATAAACCCTGTTCCGCAAAAAATATGGAGGAAACAGTTCAAAACCTCCATGATGCTCCTAGCAGCAAGACATATAATCATCTTGTCTCTATACATTATGGTCACTGGGAACTAGCAATTTGGCTTCCTCACTTGAGATTTCATTCATCTGGAGCTGAATACTCGACTTGGAAGTCATTTTATTCCACTCATTTTCAACACGGAAGAAAGCCCACTGGAACCGGCGAACCATCTCCAAGGCAGTTATAGCAAACACAGTAAGATAATTATGACGGAGATGGGCAGACAGCTTGTATGTCCATGTGCAGCGCATAATCAAATTGCTTCCTATCACCCAAAAATAGACCTGCCATTCCAAACTCATTAGTTACTATAAAGAAATGACAACTTGGCCAACTGCCAAACCAACGAGAAGACAACTCATGTAGTTACAGTAAAGAAATGACAGCTAGGTCAACCACCAAACCAACGAGAAGACTAAGGCTAATTTAATGTGGATTAGTTCAAACCTAATAGCAATAGTAAAATTTATTCAATTATTTGCTACAAGATGGACCATCACTAGATCAAATACATGAGTGCATCACAAAATTATTCATGTTTGGAAGTGTACGCGCCAGACCAGAAGGTTCACCTAGGCAGGTCGGATATAATTCTCCAAAAGCAGCAGAAAACCAATAGCATGCCCTTTTGGGTGACATAATGAATATAATTCTTACCCATTTTCGTCCGTATAGCAGATAGGAGCAAACACTGGGTCTGTTGAACTTGAAAATTCGAGTGAAGCAGCTGTCAATAGTAGAAAACAAAAATTGTTAAAGATTTGAGAGACCTACTATGCCTTTAGTTGTAATTTTGTAGACATTTAGAGATGATTTGAACTCCTTTATGTGGAACTGAAATAGACATCATGTTCTGAGAGCCAGGAAATAAATGGGGGACAATTTCACATCATATTTGTGAACCATTAAAAAATTAAACATACCTCAAGTCCCAATCACGTGTCACATCCCAGTAGAATGAATACAAGGAGTTCAGAACACTTGATAAAAGCCAGAGAGGCCGATAAAAATTTGTCCACCTATCAGGGAAGACATGATATTTCAGGGCTGAAAGAAAAATCACTGGTACTGCGGTTGAATATTTTAAAGCTGAAACAATAAGCAAGTAAAGTTAATACAATATTCAAGGAACAAAACAATCTCTTATGCAAAGCCCATATATGAACCAAAAAAAAAAAATCACAGCTCGTAGTTTTGCATATAGTGATAAGTAAAGAACACAGTTAACAACTCAATTAGTGAAAAAGGAATTTTGCAAAAAAGAACAAAAGTTGTATTAGATGGTGACAAGTGCTATCCAAGTTTTTCTCTACACAATTTTTTTTTTTTTGAAAGTTAAAAAAAAATTCTCAAAATGAAAATAATAGTATGGTGAAGAACATAAACCTTCAGCCTTCACCAATATGGTGAAAAAGTATGATAGTTGGACAGGTAAAGAACTCCATGAGGACAGAACAAGAACTTCTAAAAGTCGTGATGAAATGCAGAACAGCCACCACAAGCCTTAACTAGAAGACTGTTGAAACTCTATGGGCAGTGTTGGTCCATGGACCTACCAACACATGTACACAATAGTCCAACAACATATTGGTCCTGCAAATGATCCCATGAGCTCTGATACCATGTTGAAACTCTATGGGCCTTAAAAGTGTTCGCCCATATGTGCACATGTGAACATATAAATGAGGTCGAACTCAAGTAACACAAAACCAATTGGCTTGTGTCAAGACTCAGTCTACACCACTTAATTAGCACCTCATTTCTTTATACTTTTCAACATAGGATACTATCCAACAAAGACAATAAATTTCTAGAGGTTTAGCATCATAGACTAATAAACGTCTTAAACCATGCCACTCCTTCCTGAATGTTACAAAATGATGATGCTCATTGAGAGATGGAGTCATAATCATTGATCAATACTTAACAAATGAGAAAAAGATGTTCAGAAATATACAAATAAAAGAAAAAGGAGAAGGCAGTGAAGGAGAATTTCACAGTGAGTATACCATTAAAGAGAGATGTTTTCTCCCTAGTATCCTTGTATTGTCGAAGACATTGGAATAATCGAAAAATGTAAGGTAGAACAAGAATTAAAGGAATTGCGATGGAGTGACTGCCACAAACAGAATCAGCTTCGAACCAAGCAATGGTGGCAACCTGCATGTGTTCAAACAGAAGTTACACAATAAGACACAAATAGAGATCATGTTCACCAGACCGCATTCACACAAGCAGAAAGTTCCATTTAATAACCAGTAAATAAGAGATTGAAAATTCTACATGTAAATTTAACAAATTTTTGCTGTAAAAGGACTAATGACTGGGGTGTCATGCAACCACAGGTAAAGCATTCATGCCTTTTAAAGACCAACTCCTTTGTCTGTGTTCTCACATCAAGAATTCTGTGCAAATGAAGAGATGTCAATGTGTTTCCAAAAAAAATCATCCCACATCTACACATAAATACTGGTTTATCAAGCATGTGCAAAAATATTCAATAATTATTTATTCATCAAAAGATATGATTATTTTGTGCAACAATATAACACTAACCTGTCGATGGACCATTCGACATACTGAACGCTCCAAATCTGAAAATACCTGCACAAAATTCCCAATTAGAAAAATATCATGTAAGTGTAGCAGCATTTAAATGTCTAAAAGGTATTAAGAACCATTTCCTGATTAAAAGCTCTGAACGCAATGTTAATTATCGTACAAATTCAATCAATAGTTAAAGCTTATTAGCAAACCCTAAAATAGGCCTATCCACCAAGTAACACAACTAACAAAGACAACATTGCCAAATAACGAGGATGAGGCATTGAAGAGCAAAAAGTCAACTGCAAGGAGGAAAAAGAATAAAATAATTTGAAAGCAATTTGTGCTCACCACACTTATCAGACTGCAAGCCTATTTACATTTATTTATATGTATTCTGTGAATGTAGCAGATTTGGACCCTATAAATATGGTTCACCAACAAGAATCATCAAACCGTTGAAATGCGGTCCCAAAAATTTTCTATTTTGGAATCAACCACAGAAGACAACATCTAAATTGCCTAAGACTTAATAGAAGGAATTCTGAATTTTAATTTTACTTACAATACAGGTTTCCAGAAGAATAAAAGCCACACATGGTTGATAAATTCAAAAAAAACAGGGAGGAAAGATAAGAAATTACAAGTTTAAATCCATGACTAAGAATAAAAAAAATAAACACCAAAATTAGGCAATAGAACACATACCTTTGACATGGAGGTCAAAATATCAGCCAAAAAAAAGTCAGAAAACGTAATTGCCTGTACAAATAACAGGTACATAAAATTAAAAACTAATGTTGTATTCAAAATCTTGGATAAAAAAAAAAAAAAGCACAATAACAGCATGATTTGTAAAATCCTGTCACAGGTATTACACAAAAAGCTACTGGTTTGACTAAAGGCCTCAAAGGTCAATGGTGCATTTTCTGTGTATCGTTATGAAACATTCATAATTAACATTTCCAATCAATCACACTAGTTGATTATGGGTCTGAAAAATTCTTGGCTTCATCACACTTCATAAGACATTTTCTTACAACTAAGTTTTACATCACTAGCTGCAACAATAAAGTTCCCAAGTCCAAATCAACTACACTGCATAAGGGAAAACAGAGTAAGATTCCATTTTAGACAATATGAACAAATGAAACCTAAATGCCAAACTTTATATTCATTATCGTGGCCATTCAAAAGTCCATTGTACGGGTCATAAGTTTGAAAAAATGAATTAGCCATGGTGTAAAAATAATAAAAGAAAATCTTGAAAAGAAACTTGCCTGTAGTGGAAAAACTATTCGCCAAAGAGTCCTTAACAAGTAGTAGCGGGATGATAAATAAAAAATATCAAAGGGAAATATCAAAACCATCAAAACAGCAAAGTATAAGAGGACCTGCAATAGAAAGGAATGTTAGCTGAATGCATTTCCAACATCTCAATGTTAATAGACAGAGATGAATTCACTTTCATCAACACAAATTAGATCATCTACAGCTCATAATCATATGATGAAATTGAACATCTTTTCCATAACATATTAACCCATATACAATCTTTACATTATTGTTATCCAAAGTTTTGCCCAGTTTGATTTAACCACAATTCTGGTCAAAATTATTAGCATTAAAATGAGAACTCAAATGTTATAATAGAGTTGACTAATTAGAAATTCCACTTGTCTTACATTCAGAACCAAATTTGTTTGTTCCAGTCAAGAGGCAGAAAACAATACATTTCCTATGCAAAATAATGCATCGAATAATTCAATTATATATTTTCAGAAGAAAAATACTAAAATATGAAATCTCCTCCCCCTTGTGCTCCTTAATGCAGTCATCCCTTTCTCTATCCATAATAACTGAAGATAATTACTCTCCAAATGGATGAGACCTAGACTTCATTTGAGACTCCCATATTAACAGGTCAACAATTTTACTGTTTCTGAAACAAATGTGAGGTTCCAACCGCAATATAGATTATAAAACTATCACTGCATCAGAAAGCCAACCACGAATTTAGTTTATCAATGAAAAAAATCCTTATTTTGTTTTTTCTTGATGAAATATAGGATCAATTAGAATCCTAAATGTATGTAAAAGAAAGAAAGACAAAAAAATTTTAAATTGCATAAAGCATCAAAGAAATGTTCAACTAGGTGAATTTGTAGCGAAACAAATGGAAGTAAAATTAATAATAAACTGACTAAATATTAAGAACTTCATCAATTAATAAGAGCATCTATTACACTGGTTGTGATGCAGCCAATGATACTTCTCCATGAGAATAAAGGTAAAGATATGCCGTCATGCTAGTTGGGACAACGATAGTCATCCACGTAGCAACCTGCAGATATTATAACATACAGTCAACCAATGCAAGTATGCTATAATATCACAGATCAAAAAGAAAACTTATTTCTGGACAAGAAGGAAAAAAACTTATATGAGAAAAATGAAAACAGCTTATTCTCTGAAAGTAGGCATATTGCGACATCATGTCCTGTTAAGAACTGCTCAAACTAGAATTCATGATTTTACTAGTTTGTCCGATCATCATATTAAGATGACTTGTACTCAAAGTGAAAAGTCTCAAAAGTTTCTGTAATTGCATAAACTATTCTCAACAATCACGTCAGGTTCATTTGGAATTCATAAAACATTTCTATACAATGAATATTTCACGTGCTTAAATCAAGTATCCTCTGTTTGAACTGGTACACATGGTGCAATAATAAAGTCACTTCGGAGGATTTAGTCCAAACAAGGTCCAATGAGAAAAAATTTTCCAATCATGAGAAATCCAACAGGAATATTTGCAGTACAAGCCTCGTAGCATATAAGCTAACCACCAGTGAAGGTTAAAATGCAGCAAGAATTGATAGCACCACAGTAATGATAAAAGTAAAAAACAAGAATTTGTCATATAGAACCATTAAACAATGATAGGACTATTGCGTCAATTCTATGACACAAAACCTTCCATATCTCTCTGTGAGTAAGATGATTCTGATCAAGATCAAAAACTTTGGCATAACTGATGGTAGACTGTGCAAAAACCCATAAATTAACTCCCCAAAGCCAAACCATCATAGTCTGCAACAGGAAAACAGGAAGAAAACATTCTAATCATATATGAAAGGAAGTAAAAAATCAGATTATAATTCTCCAGTGCTGATAACATAACAACTACTAACCACGAGAAGTAGAGGATTAAAATACAAAAATGCCTCATATAGGAAGAGATCTCGCAAATCTGCACTCATTCTCATAACAGAATCCCATCCAATCTGCAATATCATTCAAGCACAGCACATTGAGGTGACACAACAAATATGATGAAATTGCATGGCTTTTCAAATGTTACTGATGCTTTTGTAAATACTGAATACCTAAAGATTGGATTGTGCCATGGGAAAATACACTCACCTTGCAGCAAATGAAACCCCAAAGAAAGAATAACAGTACCTGTACATTAAACTCCCTCATGTCATCAAAGATTTCCAACAAGAAAAAAGAAGGGCTAATGACAGGCTTAGCCGCATTAACCACCGATGAAAAAGCTAATGACAAAGAATAAATTTCGAATAAAAACAGAGCATATATACCTAGCAGCATTAGATCAATGTTTAGCATTGAATCAACTTTTATCAACTTATAAACTTCGTTCAATTCTTTTTTGGTCCAAAAAATGTGATTGTAAGAAAAAAAATAAAATAAAAAATAGTACTACTAACAGAAATGTAATTAAGCCATTAATTCCTCCACTAGAACCAAACCATTTTAATTAGAATTCTAATATAATGGAACCTAAGAAATATGAACAATATTTTGGCCTATATTCAATGTATAAATCATAGAGAAAACATAAAAATAATATGTTGTAAAAATAAAACCTTGAATCTCCACAGCAACACTGGAGATGGCATTATAGCAACAGTAGTAATGGGTGTAATTGCACTCTTCATATCGTTTGACTCTATTGAATGCAAGAAAGCTTCCTCCGAACCATTTCCCTGATCACCAACTGACAGAAAATAACCCATTTATAATTAGCATATCAGCCAAAATAAAAATTAGAAAAAAAAAAGCGACCAATTTAACAGGCAATGAAATTATCCAAAGAAAATGCACTTCTAATCTTTATTCTACCAAGATCAAAGACAACAGGTCGGCTACCAGACTTCCTCAAATGTGGACTATTGTTAGGCGCTATCACTTGACCTCCAAACATAGATTTAGCGGCAGAATGCAGATAGTATGGGTGTTAATCAACTAACCCCCCCACTATCTCAAGAACCTGCAGGCAATTTAAATTACAGACCACAATCAAACAAACCCCACAGAGGAAAAATTCCTCAAAGACACATTACCACAATGGCAACCAATAAATGATAAACAAAATGCAGATTCCACAAAATTAGGAGATCTAAAACTCAAAATTCTACGGATTTACAGAGATAGGGAAGGATAAAAAAACACAATAGGTGCATTGATCAAATTCTATGAATACGGAAAAATTGATCCAAATTGAAATGAGCAAGATAAACTTACAAAAGAGGGAACCAAATGGGGGTGCAGAATTTTGGGTTGTTAGATTTGATACAGATGAATTGTGCGTTTATAGAGATGCGAACCTTTCTGGGGACTGATGGATCTCGCCCACTTGAGAGCTAAGAGATCTCTATGCACCCAAAACAAATTAAATATTGAGTGAGAAATAAGGGAGGAAATTAAGGTAAAGATGCAATTGCAAATGTCGATTTTTGAAAAAGGACTGGTATCATCATCTATCTTGCAGATTTCGCCATCCTTGAGAAACACTTGTTACCCATTTGTCCAATTCCATCTCAAACTTCAAGCCCAAATTTCAGTAGCCCAAATCGACACTTGAACTTTTTCAGACATGGACTCAACTATTTGATATGCGCAGTACAGCAGCAAGTGCCTTTTATGGCTTCACGTTTGAGCATGAAAGACGGCCAAACCCAAGCACGATGACGGAAATTTTATGGGATCTTTACTAAAATACCCCAACCTTTTTTTTTTTATTACTCCCATGCACCCTAAAGCAAAAAATATTACACGCGTGGTCCTTTTGACGGAAAATAAAAAATTTACAGAAAATAAACGACAACGCAAAAAAAAAAAAAAAAAAAAAAACTCTAGGTGTCCGCGTCTACTTCGTCTTCGTTTCTTCTTCCATTTTTTTTCTCTGCAGAAATTCACCACAATATCTGCTTCGTTCTGCCAAAAATCGAGCTATTCAAAGACGCAACTCACCATAGCTAAAGTACAGAAGTGCAAATGGTAATTGTTTTCCCTCGAAGCTTGATTTTGTTTGATTAATTTTTCATTTCTTCTATTGAACGAGGCGATCTATATTTTGAGGTGTTGTTGTGATAATGTTAACATTGTGGCGTCCCAGTGAAATAAATTACTATAGATTAGTGTGATTTGTTTTTCTAACCCAAGATTTAACGATCGGAATTAAGTGATTGCCTCTTCGACTGGGAAAGAGATGATTTAATATTGATTTTATTTTTGCTTGTCAGTTACAATGCGTTAATTGCAATTGAAAGTACTAATTCTGTTAACTTTTCTCCTAAAAATCGCTCATGGAAGTTCCTGAAAGTTTCCTCAGTAAATTTTGTAGTTTATTCTGTTTGTTTCGTAAGCTCCTTTTTACCCTCTGATGGAAGGATTCCAAGACTGGCAATTATGGTGTAGTCTTCTTGTAGCATGTGGGAACTTTCGAAATTTTGATAATTTCCCTGTTATGGAGCAAAAGTACAATTCTGTTTGAAAATTCTCATTGGCTACTACTTTATCTAGCAGGATGGGCACGCTGAAGATCCAAAGAAAAATGCTGCTGATATGACAGTTTTGTAAGTTCTTGAATTCATCTTTCTGGATATTTTATTAAGCCATGTAACCAGGATCAAACAATTTAGATTATCACCATTTAGCGGATGTGCCCCCAGTTTCTTAATCCGGTACACATATGAAGCAAATTTGCCCATAAGCACATTTTGGTTTTTCTTAAATGGTGAACTCTTTTTAGCTCTGGCAGAATATGTTGCTGTTGCTGACCTCTTTAACATGGATAGATTGGATATTGAAGCTTTCTTTGTTTTCCATTATTTGGAGAGCTTTTAGTGCAGACCAAATATTGTTAGACATTTGTTATACTATAAATGTCTCTGATTTTCCTATATTTTTAATAAAGCTTGTCCTAGTGCCACACCCGTTTGCTGCAAATGTTAATTATGCAGTTCAAGTGATTGGATGTTTAGCCTTTTTTTAAAAAAAAAATTTCTTGGAAATGTATCAGAAATATAAAATAAATGTAAAGTATTCTATATTATTATAAAATAAATGTAAAGTATTCTAAATTAAAAATATGTATATATACAGAATTTTAGGTTATTTTTTTAGCCTTCATTTTGGGTAATTTCACCTTTTTGTGAAGTGTTTTACTGTTTTTATGCTAATTTTATTTTTAGTTTATATGATCTCTATAATATTGATGATATGTTGGTGACTGGTGTAAATATTTAATTGTATTTTGTTATTTTATATTTATTTTGCCCTTAGTTATTTATTACTTATTGTATATACATGCTAAACTTCCTTCCATAATTAATTTATGATTGTTTTCTATTTAATTTAACTTGATAAATGCATATGTGGATTTTAGCAATCATCTTTTATATATTATGTAATTAATCCATAATATTGCAAGACATAACCAACCAAAAATCTCGTATACATTCTTTAAAACCAAAAGAAAAAAACTAAAACAGAAAAAATGAATCAAAAACTAAAAATAAACCACAAGGACACAAAAAAAAAAATGAATCGGAAATCAAAAATAAACTAAAAGGATACAA
>CATIWM010225841.1:0-23948 GCA_949671775.1 Mallotus repandus
ATTTGATAAGTTCTCTCTCTCCCTTGTTAAAATGAAAATCCCAGACTTAATATTTGTGGCTTCTTCGTTTATGGCCTTTAGTAGTTTAGTTTTTTAATGTTCATTTTATGGTCTTTTAGTTTAGTTTAGTTTTATTTTTAACGGGCCTTTTCTCTACTTTTATGGCCTTTTCTCTACCTTTTAGTTTCAATTATTAATTTTATTTTTACTTGGTAAATAATATTATTTTTATTTTTAACTAATTATTATTTTGCTTGTTATTATTTTTAATAAAGATTCAAATCAAAGTAAAAAAAATAGTGAAGTAGAAGTACCATGATTTTTTTTCTATTCTGATCTTTTATTGAGTATTAATTATTTTTTTTGAATTTGTAGACATTTTTTATTTTAATTATTATTTTTATGTTAATTGTTATATTTAATAATATTGAATATCGAGCCTAATTTAAATAATATTTTTTATTTTTTATTTTTGTGTATATATAAATACATAAAATTTATTATATGTATAATAAATTTTGTATATTTATATATATGCCCCTATATTTTTAATATTTATGTGTTTCCCCCACGTTTTCGTTTCCTATATTTTTATGAAATGTTGTTTCCCCGTATCCGTTTCTGCGTTTTCCTGTTTCTGCGTATCCGTTTCCGTGCATCATTGCATTCACCTTGCATGTGTGTGATTGTCTTGTATTAGGAAAATCCAAATTAAATACCATGTAATTCTTATACAATTTATTTGTGAGATGCTTGATCAATAAACATCACATAACATGCCTTCTAAATCTGGTGTGCATATGTTTTTCTATTGAGGATAACAATTTCCCTGTTGCCCGTGTGGATTTGCCATTTATAAGTCCTGCCTCAGTTTGTAAGTAGGTGGGAGGATGTTTAACTCTTCCAGATAGCTTCTGGATTGAGAAATCAATTCCATGGAATATCTATAAGTTCAGGAACCTCAAAGATTGCAATGGGTAAAAAGGAAAGAGTTCCATTATGGTGAAAATGTATTGGATATTCATTTTTGGAAAACGAAGTAACTAATTCCTGGGGAAGTTTACAAGGAAGTTGCCTTATTGATTTGGACTGTAAACCTTGGAAATATGTCCATTTTTTGAGTGTCTAGCCTCTTTGTAGACTAAACTGAAAGTATCATACATTTTTACTGCTTCTTTTTTTCTCTTCCTGTGCTATTTTGGCTACTTTCATTTGGGTAAAATATGCCTTAACATGGCAGCATTGTTCAATTTTTTTTTGTTTTTGTTTCTGATGGGTGTATACAGTGATCTTTTGCAGCCATTCTGTGGAAATAGAAATGGCCTTTATAGACACTTCCTATTTCAAAGTAGTTTCTCCGTTATATTTCATTATTTGCAGGCCATTAGACATTTGTTTCTGTAATTACAGTGGAAATTCAGGGTTAATATTTTGAGGACTTAATTTTCTGCAATGTTGATACTTTTGGTTCCATTTTAACCTCATATAATGACCGGCTTTTTCTGTGCAGGGTCCAAGTTAGTATCAAGATGACAAGATACGTGAAGATTATGAGACGCTGACCGTTTTGTTGTTATCTTTCCCATGTTGCCGAGGAGGAAAAGTTCATGAAGTGGACCCCGTCTTTATTTTGGTGGTAATTTGTTAATCGGTGCCAGATTATGTTATCCTGTAAATCCGAGGGCTAATTTTGCCCGGTTGGATGGATATGTACAGAATGCATGTCAATTGCATGTGTTTTTTTCAATCTCTTTGCTGAATCTTGGACAATCCAGCTTCTCAGAGAGAGTCTAGACCTTTTTTTTGTTTTTTGTTTTTTTTAATGGTTGTGGGTGGGGCATGGGAACTGGGAATTTTGGCTGGCGTTAACACCAGTTCCCTTGTGTCTGTTTTATATATGATAGAATTTCGGCTATTATTTTTGGTTGACCACCACCACATCTTGATTCCTCTGTTGGTGTTTTCAGTTGGTTAATTATGCAGGTTATTATTATTATTTTTTTCATTCATTGCACGAGACACACCCATGTATCCATGTCTCTGCCTGCCACTTGGGTTGCGGTGAGAATAAATCTTTTGACAAATGTCCCCATGGTCCTCCAAGTAATGTCAAGCTATGTTTCAGATGTGACAGTTTCCGTGGACAAGTGTTTCCATACGTGGGAATAGTTGGACAGAGCAAGAACTGTAACCACGGACTCGAGCGCAAATAAATCTTGTCTTTTTCCATGCCATTCTTTGCACTCTGACAATGGCAGTCTCATAATCATCATCATCATCATAATATATATATATGATGATGATGATGATGATGATGAGCATTCAGTCATCATATTTTGCCATCTACAAAATGAGAAACCCAGATGAATTACTATGTTAGAGAGTGGAGTAGTGAAGTAAGCTCAATTGTGTACAATGCATGCAGGGTTGATCGAAACTAAATGAAAAGTTTGCCGTAATTAATAGTTTGAAGGACTTGTCATGCCTTTACATAAATGTGTTGAATTTTTTCGTTGTAATTCAAGATGAACAAAAAACACAAAAGTGGACTGAAAAAAAATCTAAAAAAAACTAAACAGCTGAACCAGCCATGAACGAACTTGAGCTCTTCAATCATCAGAGTAACAGTAATTGCATTGTGATAACATCCTCTTCCTGTTGAGTAAGCGAGCCCTTGCTTTGTTCAAGTATTAGTTAGAGGACAACGTCATTTTCCTTAGCCGTTGTTTCCTTAGCATAGCACCATATTCCTTTTGGTAGAAGTGAAGTGTCACCTCTTCTCTATCTGGCGAGTAAAGCCCATCGCTGCCTGAAGGATTCTCCAGTTCTGGTGTAAACTCAGACAAAGATTGCAGGATTTTATTTTCCTTCATGTGCTTCACAAATTCATCTTCTCCAAGAAAATTCCTGATGAAGTTCAGCTGTATTCTTTGCGACGGTGTTGACAGCACCAGTTGACTTTCACCGATTTCTTCATATGTTTCCAAGGATTTACCTGCAGCCTCAAAGAATTTCAGAACGCCGACCATTGCCTCTTGTTTTGATACATCTTCAGTTTCTTTCATAGCCTGACTCCTTATTTTCTCCGTTATGGTATCTTTCAGCTCTTGCTGGAACAAATGTTCCTCGTCATCGGTTGAGTCCTTTGGTAGATCAGCAGATAAGAGCTTGTCGAGGCGCTCTGTCTCGAATATCAGAGCCAGTGCTTCAGCTGCCGCCGCATAGACACGTTCATCCTCCGCCTCATCCAGTAGATTTGACAGGTAAGAAATTGCACCATTCCAGTACTTAAGGTCAATCCTCCACCCTTCTATGGTGGTGAGAAGAAAGGACCAAGCAGAAATTGCTGAAGCTAGTACACCTGGTGAATGCTTTCGCATTACTCCTCCGACCTTATTATCTGAATCACAGTCTGCTTTAAGAAATTCCCATATGATTTGCATAGCTTTTTCTATCTGATTTGCAGTATTTGCACCAAAGAAAGTAACAAGGGCAAGAGAATCCAAAATCTTGGACTTCTTGTTGGAACCATATGATACAAGAGCCTGTGATAATAAAGGAAGCGAATCTTCATAGATCTTATGGGAGCAATCTTCATCTCCATCTTCAACAATCATCCCCAGCAACCCAATTGCTTCTGTTGCCAATAGCAACTCTTTGGCTGAAGCTTTCCCCTTTCGTATGCAGAACAGACACTGATAGAGTAACATAGCATAATTCTTGTCCACGAACTCCACATTGAGTTCCAATTTTAAGCCGCGAACAATGACGGACAAAGCTTCCTCCCTTCTCAATTTCCCCTTTTGATCAGATAACTGAACCAAATAGTCCTCTAGCGAACGAGAAGGCGCAGCAGCAGCAGTCAGAAAACTCTCATCGCCACCGGTAGTACCATCAAGAGCAGCTATTCGATAACTGATACAGCTACCCATTCGGCCGTTTCTTGGCTTGGCATCATCAGTAGTAGTAGTAGTAGCAGTATTATGCTTTCTTGTTAACCTGGTCATCTTGGAATGGGTATTGTATGGCAGTAATGTAAATGAGTGTGATATGTGTTTTGCAGAGAAAGTAGTAAGCTGAGAGTTTTTGAGGTTTGGAGTAAACAGTAATGGAAACATTAAAACAACAATATGCCTCATATGAATGTGGCGTGTGGGTTTTGATCTTCCTTTTCCGAAAAGGAATAGGTAATTACGAATAAATAAATTAAAATCTATCTTAATTAATCCAATCCAAGTAGCATCAGGAAATTTCTTAAAATAAAATTGGAAACTAACCAAATTCTTGGCACGAAAGGAATAAAAGAATCGTTCTATACTTCTTCTTGCTAGGTCGTTCTGTATTGCTTTAAATCTGCACTTTTTTTTATATTTGCATTTCTTTTAAACTTTCTTATTTATTTTTTAATACTACATCATCATTTACATTTAAATAAAATATTAAAAAATAAATTAAAATATTTAAATGGTTTGTTTAATTTTTTTAATTAATTAAAATGTATCCATGTGCGTGATGTTTATTATTAAATTTAATTTTTTTAATCTATATCTATATATATATTAAATCCTGAGTCCTAAAATTATTAAGTCAAAAATTTAACAAGTGTTCAATTTTATATTTGAGTATTCACTTAAAAAGCTAACGTGTTAAGATATTAAAAATTCTAATTTTTTATTAAAAATAAAACATTTTAATAGTTATTTAGTATTATTTTTTAACTAAAACAATATTATACATATTTCAATATTACTCAAATTCTAAAATTATGTATATATTACGCATTTTTCTACCTTAAATCATTTAAAATATTTTTTTAAGCCATTAAAAAATTAAAAAAATTATAATAATTACTTAATATTATTTTTTAGCTAAAACACTATTATACATACTTCAATACTAATTTAATAATTCTAAAAATAAATCTTATTATAACTAAAAAATTATGGCAATAAAAATTAAAAAAATAAAATTAATATAATTTAATTTATTTAGTTATTATTCCATTGAAATTATTTATATCATTTTAATTTACAGTGCCCCTCAGAAGGAGCCATATAAGCATACCTTCGAGATTATGAAAGGAGATGTCATATGGAACTCAATTATTCCTTTGAGATTATCAAAAAGAGCAGCTAGCCAAAATTTTCTGCAACAAGTAATATTGCAAAATTTTCGGCAATATTACTCCCCCGTAAGCATCCCTTGTGAAGATGTCTGAAACCGGACAGCCTATTATACATACCGACTATTTCCAAAGATTTGTCATATGTCAGTGAAACAGAAAATTAGAATAACTTTCATGACATTGTTAGATCTTCTTCTTGGTGTCTAACTTAATTTGGAAAAATCCAGGCCTATAGTTGTGTAATCATCCATTAGCAGGCAGCTGCAAACATTGCATTACAACAATAGTTAAGTTCATTCTTCTATTACTACCACTAAATTACAAATGAGGGAAAAAAACATATACCGACTGCGAAAAAGCTTTAGTTGATGTGTTAGAATATACAAAGGATACATAGTTTTAATGGGGGTCAATTTAAGAAGCAAAAACCTGCTTAGCTGTTTTATCTAAAGATAAAAGTGATCCCCTGTTGTGAGGTGCAGAAAGAAATTCATCCTCGCACACTGAAGGCATGACCGGACGAATGCTGCCTGGATTCAGGGGAAAAAGTACTTTGTAGTAACCATCCATGATCGCCAAAAAATTGCAAGTTTCTGCAACCTTTGGAATCTGTATGGGAAAAAAATAGACATTGAGTGACCATGTATTGCAACTACAGAAGCAGTAACGCTTGTAAGCTTAAATAAACCACTAAGAATTATAAGGGTACAAATGATAATCTAAGTATTGCTATCATTATCAAAGTTTAGTAAACTTAAAAGATCGACCTCAGAAAAGCAGCAAAAATTAAAATTCTCCAACAGTTCAATACAATAACTTCCAACTCTACAACAACATATTTTCCTTTCTACAAATTCCATTCTATAAGCATAGCAGTTTGCCACCCCTCAAAACATACAATTGCTCAAGCTAATCGCTTTCAGGCGCATTCCATAGATGACAATCTAGCACAGCATTATCCATATTCTTTTCCTATCTCAAAACTTCATGTTATATCTTAGACTCAATAGAAACAAGCATTTCCTATCGACATCTTGGCACATATAGGAGAATATTCAATATAATGTTATGAGCTGGATTGTATAATCAATAAACTTAAACTTGAATGTGTGACCTATCTCAAACATAAAACAAAGATCTAATAGCCATTGATACCTGATATATGTCACGCATATAACCATGAAGATTGTGATACTCGAGCAGCTTTTTCTTGGTGCATTTAAACAGAACATTATACACGAGATCGAACCGAATTAAGGTGGTAAACAAACATACATCCGCTAATGTAATTGTATCTCCACACAAGTAACGTGAAGCACCCAAGTGATCATCCACCTTATCCAAAGTACTAAACAAATCATTCACTGCTTTATCATAAGCCTCCTGACTCTGTGCAAAACCACATCTGCACCCAAAAGAAATCAACCTTATTACA
The DNA here is from genome assembly GCA_949671775.1 of Mallotus repandus. Classification (NCBI taxonomy): domain Eukaryota; kingdom Viridiplantae; phylum Streptophyta; class Magnoliopsida; order Malpighiales; family Euphorbiaceae; genus Mallotus; species Mallotus repandus. The sequence goes on from CATIWM010225841.1 coordinate 6,561, forward strand.
TCTTTTACACACATAACATAGATGAAAGAAAAATCCCACATCCAAATGATCATTAAACTAACATATTAAACATAAATTATTATTACCTATAAACACCATTGTTTACATTAGGATATATCACTTGATTCCATTCCTCAATCTTTCCCTTCAATGGCTTTGGAGCCAAGTCCAAATCCGGGTTTTTTCCTAACCCATTTAAACCAGAGTTAAAAAATTCAATAATATCATAACTTTCATTGCAGAAGACCTCATTTCTCTCTGTATCCCATAACATTGGGACCGTCGCACGCCCATTATACCCTTCTCTCCTTAATTCATAAACCTCCTTCAAAGTCTTGCGTCCGTTAGCTTTATTCTCGCCAGGGACAAGGGTACCCTTATCCTTGTTTAGTCTATTCTCAAATACCCATGAACCGTCTTGGCCCGGTGCTGCAATCGAGACTGGAATTGCATCTTCTAGACCCTTGAGAGCTCTGACGATTAGGGTTCTGTGAGCCCATGGACATGGGAGCCCCACGTAGAGGTGAAAAGGAGTTGGGATTTGGCGGGAAAATTGAGAATTAGGATTTTTATTATTGAGGCGGAATTTGGAGGTGGGCCTAGTGTAACTGCCGGAAGAATCGGAGGGAGCTAGTTGTGACATCATGAGCTGCCACGTGGAGTTCCAGGTTGTACGGACGGTGGAGATTAGGAGTCCCGGTGGAAGTGACGGACCCCATAGTAGGTTAGTGATGGTAGTTATAAGGTTTTTCGGATTTGGAGGTTCAGGTGATTGGTTAAGTGACATTTTGGTGAAGTTGTAGCATTTGTTGCTAGTTTTAGCGGCGACGGTGGTGACGGTGACGGTGGCGGTGGGGAAGTGGGAGGTGAACGGAGAAGTGCAGTAGCTGTACATGTTACAGTTGCTTCTTCTCCTCCGGCATTTGTCCGTTGTTATGGTACCATCGCCTGCGAACTGCCTGGCCCGCCACAGCCCAGCCCAGCCCACCTCTTTCTTTCAGTAAGAATTATGGAATTGAATTGAGCTAATAAATTTAAAATTTAAAATTATGAAGTTGAGTTGATTACTCATAAATTTAAATTTAAAATAAAAATTATTAGTTAAATTCAAAGTATTTATAATAAACTTTATAAGATTTTATATTTTTTAATGGTTTAAAAATTATTTTATGTTACTATATTTTAATAAACAAGCTTACATGAATATAATTTAATTTATTACAAATAAAAAAAACTAAAACCATATTGTGGAATTCTTTTATTAGTTTATAAGTCGATATTCAAGGTTTTCTTTAGTCTTGGGAAATGATAAAAAAATTTCACATTTGGTGGAACTAATACTTTGTACAGGAATAGAATAATAAATTAATTTTTTTTTATCAATTTTAAAGTCTTATTTATCAACACAGCTAAGAAAGGCATTGAACATGAAAAAGTTTTGGGTGGTGCACTAGATAGTAAGGATATAAATATAGAAAAAAACTTCTAATTGAAGTACTTATTTTTTAAATTAAAATATATAGATAGTACAGATGTGATAAAATAAAAATAAAAATATAAAAAAAAATTGCTTACTAATTGAGGTGTTTGTGTATCATGCATGATGCATAAAATTAAGTTAATACACTAAATAAAACAATCTCATTTTATTTTACAATAGATATTTAGTATATTTTACACTTTAGTTAATAAAACTATAATATATATTTTATATCTAATAAATTAAATAATTATATATAATATTTTAGTGTAAGTAAATAATTTTTTTGTTTTTTTATATATTTAATATTTTTAAAATTTGATAATCATATAAAGTTTGATTATTTTAAAATTTGAATTTTGATAGAATTATAAGAAAATAATTTTTTTTTCAACACTTAATTTTCTTATATATAAAATTAAAAATTAAAATCTCAATGGGATTTAATCTTAATTGCCGCTCGAATGATGAAATTTGGAAATCTTAATAAAAGTTTTTATGGCCAAATAGATAGTTTCACCCTTAAAATTTACTTAATTAATCTATAATACTCTTTAACTTTTATTATGTTCTATTTAACATTTCAATTTTTATTTTAAACCAATCTAACCTCTACAATACATAAAATTAAAGTATTTTATAAATTAATATTAATATGGAGAAAAACTTATAACAACTAAAATGATGTTTAATGAAAGAGAGAAATAATTAAAAATAAATTTTTTAACTTTTTAATATTAGTTTATATATATATATATATATATATATATTGTTTTAACACATTTTTATGTGTTTAAAATTATTTGAAGTCAATTTTTTATCTCTTTTTTTTAAACCAAAGTAAAAAAATTCAATAATATCATAACTTTCATTGCAGAAGACCTCATTTATCTTTGTATCCCATAACATTAGCACCGTCGCACACCCATTATACCCTCCTTTCCTTAATCCATAAACCTCCTTCAAAGTCTTGCATCCGTTAGCTTTATCCTTACCCGGGACAAGGGTACCCTTATCGGTGTTTAGTCTATTCTCAAATACCTAAGAACCGACTTGGCCCGGTGCTGCAACCGAGACCGAAATTGCAACTTCTAGACCTTTGAGAGCTCTGATGATTAGGGTTCTGTAAGCCCATGGACATGGGAGTCCTATATAGAGGTGAAAAGGAGTTGGAATTTGGTGGGAAAATTGAGAATTAGGATTTTTATTATTGAGGCAGAATTTGGAGGTGGGTCTAGTGTAACTGCCAGAAGAATCGGAGGGAGCGAGCTGTGACATCATGAGCTGCCACTTAGAGTTCCAGGTTGTACGGAGAGTAGAAATTTGGAGTCCCGGTGGAAGTGACGGACCCCATAGTAGGTTAGTGATGGTAGTTATAAGGTTTTTCGGATTTGGAGATTCAGGTGATTGGTTAAGTGACATTTTGGTGAAGTTGTAGCATTTATTGCTAGTTTTAGCAACGATGGTAGTGAAGGTGGCGGTGGGGAGGTGGGAAGTGAACGGAGAATTGCAATGGTTGTACATGTTACAGTTGCTTCTTCTCCTCCGGCATGTGTCCGTTATTATGGTTGTCGTTGCCCCGCGAACAGCCCGGCCCAGCCCAACCCATCTCTTTTCTTTTGAATAAGTATTATGGAGTTTAATTGCAGTTGTTATATCATGGACCCCTATCCATAATGTAATATGGACCACGCACGTGTGAAAGTGCGTGTCTTTTTTTTTTTTTTTAACGTCAAAACCCCATCTTTCTTCATGCTTTGGTTTGGCTACGTTCTTGAAGATTCACTAGTCTCTTCATGCTCCATGTCGATACTCTCATCTCTATGTTTAGTTGCCTCCTCAGCTTCTCCATGTCAATGTTTCTTGATGATGACCCATTTTTCTTCCCTGATTTCATCTCCAGCTTCCACTCTCCTTGCTTCCAAGTAGATGGCATCCTCCACTCTCCTTAATATTGCTTTGAACTAAAAAATGCTGGAATAAATTCAATTTTAAACATTATACTTCTGCACGACTTGCATAAATAATGGAAGCAAGAGGAATTTCATGAGAATATATAACTCCAATATGTGTATGCTGTTGTTTTAGGTGTTTTGATGATTCAGTTTATTATTGTGTATAAATTATCACGTTAGTATGAACATACAGTTTATCACCTCTACTTCATCATGAATCTGCAGCTCAAAATCAATGAATTTGCAGCTCAAAATCAATGAATCTACAGCTTAAAATCAATGTTCATTGATAATCAATGAATCTGCAGCTCAAAATCAATGAATCTGCAGCTCAAAATCAATGTTCATTGATAATCAATGAATCTACAGCTCAAAATCAATGAATATGCAACTCAAAATCAATGAATCTGCAAGAAAAAGAAGAAGAAAATGGAATTTAGCATGAAGAAAATGAAAAAATGCAGTGGTGCCAATAAGTATAAGATGCATATCTTGATTGAAGAGCTACTAAGGCACATGATTGTTATAAAATCTACACAGTTCTTCATGCTATAAACCTGAGGCCAAGAATGGACCCGCCATTATCAAAGCTACAGTTTAGGAATACCTGCCATTATCATAGATGTATTTTGAGAATATTGGTATAATAGCAGTAGCAATAGCTGACATGGAAGATGCTACTAATAAGGAGGAAGAGCCACATAGAAGAGAGATGCAATAGAAGAAGACGCATAAGAAGGATAAGAAGGAAGCAAGAAAAAAAAGAAAAAACATGCACACATGTGAAACCTAAAAGGGCACATACAGATCATAGACCGAGATCCATGATATAATTTGCGGTTTAACTGAGCCAATAAATTTATAATTTAAAATTATGAAGTTGAGTTGATTACCCATAAATTTAAAATTTAAATAAAAATTATTATTAAATTCAAAGTATTTATAATAAAAATTATAATATTTAGCATTTTTAATGGTTTAAAAATTATTTTATAGTATATTGACAAAAAAATATTTTATATTATTCTTTTTTAATAAACAAGCTTACTTGAATATTATTTAATTTATTACAAATTAAAACCATATCGTGAAATCCTTTTATTAGTTTACAAATCTATATTCAAGATTTTCTTTAGTTTTGGGAAATAAGAAAAATTTTTCACATTTGGTGGGTGGAACAAAAACTTTGTACAAGATTAGAATAATAAATTATATTTGTATCAATTTTAAAGTTTTATTTATTTATTTTATCAACACAACTAAGAGAGGCATTGAGCATGAAAAAGTTTTTGGTGGTGCACTAAGTAGCATACTAGTATGGATATAAACACGAATACGAATAGGATAAATAAGGATATGAATATAGAAAATAACATCTAACTGAAGTTTTTTTTGCATAAGTAGGAAAAAATACGAATATAAAAAAATATCTACTAATTAGAATGTTTGTGTATTATAGATGATGCATTAAACTAAGTTAACACACAAAATAAAACAATCTCATTTTATTTTATAATAGATATTTAGTATATTTTACACTTTAATTAATAAAATTGTAATATATATGTAGGCGGTAGGGTCTAACGCGAGTCTAAATATTTGGCCACCACGACATTGTATGATCTCGAGGCCCACTAGAAAACACATTGTAAAAATCCAAATTAGTTTGAAAATATTAAAATATATTTTGGAGACTTGTAGTGTTAATAAATATTTTATTAATATTGAAATTATTATTTTGTGAAAGTAAATTTGAATAAATGGTGATGAAAATTATTTTAATTATTATTTTATAAAAGTGTGTTAATTTTATTGTGTATAATTTAAGGTGGAGAGAGCTAATTTGGTTTTTATATTAGTATTTTATTATTATTATTAAAAAAAATGCAGTACAATTTTTTCTTTCTTTCTTTCTTTTCCTTTCTTCTTCTTTTCTTCTTCCTTCTTCTTTTCTTTCTGCCATTTTCAACTACCAGCAGCCTGCCACTGCGCCTGCCAGCCAGCCAACGTCTCGCCATCGCCTCATCACCATCCAGCAACAGTCTTCTCTCTCGGTTTGGTTCGATTCGGTTCGACCAATTTTCTTCTCTTCCATGGTCGGTGACTTTTTCGGCGTCCCCAGTAGGCAATCTTGAGTTCTTTCTCTTCCTCATCCTCTGGGCTACTCAATTCCTTAATTTGTTTAAGGATTTAACTCCAGTAAGCCTCTCAAAAATTGATTTGTAGATTATGTGTTCTTGGGTAAATTGTTGGGTTGAGCTTGTAAATGATTTTATTAGGTGTTGGTGCTTTAGGATTAATTGATGTAGAGGTTATGAGCTACCTATTGATGATTTTTATTTATTTTTCTGAAATTATTTTGAAATTTGTACTATTTTCGGTGATTAGAGTTACTGTTCTGGTACCGCTCCGGTCTCGGGTTGAATATATTTTTAATAAATTCTACTAATTATTTTGAACAAGTTTTGTGAAGAAAGTTTATTAAAATTATGTATAGAATTTTTATTATAAATTTTTGAAAGTTTATGTGAAAATTGAATTTTTGGAAAAATTAGTGAATTTTATATTTTATTGCAAATTATTATTAATTAATATTTTTAGACAGTATTTGAGTAATAAATAGTATAAAAATAAATTTTATGAATTATTTCCTATTTTTAGTTAATTATTACTAATTTTTGAAAAAATATGTGAATAATAAGTTTAATTATTATTTTAAGCTTAATTGAGTTATTTGCTAATCTTATAATGTATTTAAGTAATTTAAATGATTATTTACAATAAATGTTATTTTAATTGTAAGATTTGAATTATATATGTTTATTAACGAAAATTTAAACATAAGCTAGAATTTTGCTATTTATTTGAAAATAAATATATTTTATATTTTATTGTGAAAATAATTTGAATTGTGGTATTTAAATGAGATTTTATGATTTTTGAAAAACTTATATTATTTTGTTGATTATTATGAATTTGGAACTCGGTCAAAATTATGTGTAGATTGGGAGTCTGATCAGAGTGTGGTTCTGTGTAGAATTTTTGAAGTGTGTTTTCATGCAGGGTCGACTCTATTTTTAGTAGAGGGTTGTCCGTTTTACAAGGGAGACTCTGTCAAATTTTTGATAGATTTCTCGTAAAGCGTGACATCGACCTGTGTCGTAATTCTGAGTCTGTTTAGCATTTTGTCTTAGATTAAGTCAGTTTTGTCATTCCTTTAATTTTCATAATTCCGAGAATTTTCACGAATTTATTTATTTATTTTACGAGCATATTTTAAATAAATATTATTTATTTTAGAGAACTCCGGGGCTCGAGCAGTAGCACCAGGGTAGTAGAGAACGCATCACTCGACATGCTCAACCTATGAGTTAATTTTATAGAATGTGTGTTGTGTGATTTTAATATATTTTCTAGTAATTAAGAATAAAACATGTTTAAAAAGAAAATTTATTCGGTATGATTTATTTATTGAATTAATTGTTTATTCATTCATTATTTAATGATTTATTTATTTTATTTAATTATTTATAATTTCCAATTGATTTGGAGATATTGGTAGAACGTGCTACTTATTGGGTATCATTAGGACCACGTACGCACGGGTAAAATTTTAGTATATGATATATATGTATATGGTTAGAGTTTGGTTAATGCATTGCTCTCGGGCCGGTAAATGATATGAAAAAGGGATGTAACTCGGTTGATGCATTGCTCTCAGGACATCTAATATGGAATAAGTGAAATGACTGTAGCAGTAACTCAGTTGATGCTTTGCTCTCGGGACGACAGTCACTTGGATTAAGAGAGCCGAAAGGCTATTAGAATAATGGTTTAGGGTTCTACCAGTTTTCCACCAAAATAAAATATTTTAAATATTTTTATACGAGGATTTCATATTAAATTGATTTAAGAAGTTTTAAGAGACTCGATATAAATATTATCGAGAAAAGTAATGATTTTATTAATTATAATGATTTTATTCTATTTTATTTCTAAAATGGTTTTAATAAATAGTTTTTAAAACCAACATGCATTTTATAAAATTGATTCACTCAGTGAGGTCTGATTCCCCTCAATTTATTTTTTTCAGGACCTCACAGTCTGTCTACTAGTATTCCTCATTTGCGCCGAGTTCGTTCTTCACCGGCTGCATTATGTATGTTAATTTAAATTGTGTAATGAGTAACTAAATTCTAGACACCACAATAGTTAGATTTCAGATTTGTATTATTAGTATTCTGTTTGTACCTGACTTTTAAAAATTGTATTTGAATGATGTTGTAATTAAAGAATATTGTTTTATGATTTTAATATTGTGCATTTATTTTGTTATATTGTTAAGTGTATTGTTTTAATTCCGCGAAATTTTTTTTAAGGCTTGCTACGGGATTCAGTTACCTTATGTATCCCCATTCCCTAGTGTCGGTCACGAACCTTCGGTTCAGGTCATGACAAAGTTGCTATTAGAGCCATTGTTTTATTTTCGGCTCTAATGATCTTTGAGTTATGTTTTTCTTGAGCTACTGCGATAATTAGGTTGATAAATGTCGATTGTTGTCCTCGTTGCTTCTAGGTTTCCTTGTTTATGTCTGTCCTTGTTGTGTTTTGAATTTCGTTTGGTTTTATCTTTTCAGAATGAGAAAGAGAGCACGGAATACTCCTACTGCCGAGGTAGCATATGATGATGATGAGCAATCCGTACATGATGAGATTCCTCCCCCTGCTTCTCGTCATAGGGGCAGAGGTAGGGGAAGAGGTAGAGGCAGATAGAGAGCAGAAGCAGCTCAGATGCAAGATCAGGAGTAGCATGTAGAACAAGGATTTCCTGAGTTTGATCCTACAACTTTTGTAGCTGGAAGGGCAGGTATTAATCAAGGCTTGGCAGCTCCGAATCAAGCCATGCCTTTAGTTCAGCAGATGCTTCAACAGAGGAATCAAGGGATGTTTGATGCAGATGCGGCGTTACTGTACTCCAGAGTGGGGAGAGTTTATTTTGATGTCATTGGGGATGCATTAGATTTTCTTAACACCATTGAGGCCAGGACTCGGACAAGTTATACAGATTATCAGAGGATTATGGTTGTGGACTTATCTGTTCAGGCCGCAACTCAGGATTGGTTCATGCAGTCCATTAAGCCCCGCATGACCAAAATGACTTGGTTGGAGTTTAAGAAATAGTTTTTAAGGTAATTTTATCCAGTATCAATGAGGGATAACTACAAATGGCAACTACTGCACATAAGTAATGGTGATAGGTAAGTGGCAGACTACACCCATGAGTTCCTCAGACTGGATCGTCATGCATTGGATATGATGTAGGATGACAGGAGAGTTGTAGAGTTGTTTGTGATGGGCTTAGGTGCAGCCTACATCAGTATCCAGACTACAAGCCGAACGTTGGACAGTGTGATTGAGGAGGCTTGATAGCTTGAGAGGTGCCACATTATGCATGGCACTATTTCGGACCCTTATACGAGTAGTAGTAGTGGAGTAGTAATGACATAGGGGATTCAACAGCTTGTGTTTAAGATGGGCAGTTTTGGTATTCAGAGTGCGGGCACTTTACAACAGGGTTATCCGAGTAGTCGGGCGCATAGGACTAGCAGACACAACAAGCGAAGCAACAAACCTTTGAGATTTGGATGTGGAGCCAGCAGTGGTAGTAGTAGTTAGAGCTTTGGGCATGGTAGTTCAGGCTCGGGGCCCAGTGTATGCCCTACTTGTGGCCGAGTGCATCAGGGATCGTGCCATTTACTGTCTAGAGCATGCTTCAGGTGTGGGCAGATTGGAAATCTTTCCAGAGCTTGTCCTAAATCCGAGTATTAGTCTTCTTATCTTTTTCTTCAGTTGCTCAGCCATTTCAGCAGGTGCAGCAGCCCTACCAGGCACCTTTGTAACCTCAGTAGAGGCCGACTCAGTATGTGGGCCAGCAGGGCCGAGGTTCAGGAGGCAGATTTGAGGGTAGACCGAGTGGTAGAGGATTCACTCAGCCTTCCAATTCTTAGTAGGTTGGCCATGGACAGGCAAGAGTGTTCACTTTGACTCCTCAAAATGCTCAAGCATCTAATGCAGTTGTAGCAGGTACTCTCTCAGTTTGTTCTTTTGAGGCTAGAGTTTTATTTGATCCTAGTGCATTGCATTCTTTTGTTTTGCCTGTCTTTGCTTCGAGGATGGAGTGACAACCATCCAAGTTGTTGTTTCCCTTATCTGTAGTGACTCCATTAGTGACGAGTTGGAGACAAATATATTCTTTCCATCTTGTCCTGTGTTGGTAGAAGGTAGAGAGTTGCTGGTAGACTTGGTATTGTTTGATGTGATTAACTTCGATGTGATCTTGGGGATGGACTGGTTAGCTCGACACTATGCCATATTGGATTGTCGAGAGAAGGTAGTGATTTTTAGAATCCCTAATGATGAAGAGTTTTGATTCAGAGGCGATAAGAGTTCAATGCCTCAGAATCTTATTTCTGCAATCACAGCTAGAAAGATGGTTAGTAGAGGATGTAAAGGCTATTTAGCTGTGGTTAGAGATACAAAGGTGGACGTGGGTGCAATTGAGAAGGTGCCAGTGGTGTGCTAGTTTTCTGATATTTTTCCTGAAGAATTGCCAGGATTTCCACCGGACAGAGAGATAGAATTCTATATCAATATTGTACCTGGTACGAATCCTATCTCTATGCCACCTGCAGAGTTGAGAGAGCTTTATGAGCAATTGTAAGATCTTCTTGATAAGGGTTTTATCAGACCTAGCACATCTCCTTGGGTTGCATTGGTGTTATTTATAAAGGATTTCTTCAAGATTGCAGTGCCTTTGACAAGGCTAACTCAGAAGAATGTCAAGTTTATTTGGACTGACAGATGGGAAGAGCACTTCTAGTTGCTTAAGAACTTGTTGACTTCAGCTCCAGTATTGATTTTACCTTCAGGGAATGAAGGGTATACAGTGTACTGTGATGCTTCTCGAGTAGGACTGGGGTGTGTATTGATGCAGAATGGGAGAGTAGTTGCTTATGCTTCACATCAGTTAAAAAAGCACGAACAGAACTACCCCACCCATGATTTGGAAATGGTAGCTGTGGCATTTGCTTTGAAGATATGGAGAAATTATTTATATGGTGTGACTTACGAGATATACACTGACCACAATAGCTTAAAGTACATCTTTCAACAAAGAGACTTGAATTTGAGATAGAGGAGATGGATGGAACTTATGAAAGATTATGATTGCTCTATTCTTTACCATCCTGGTAAAGCGAACGTGGTAGCTGACGCACTGAGTAGAAAGTTAGTAGGTAGTCTTGCACACATCAGCATAGAAAAGAGGCTAGTCATTAAGGAGTTGCATGAATTGATTGATCAGGGGTTGTAGTGGAAGATAACCAAGAAATGTCTTTTAGCTTAATTCAGAGTACAATCAGTGTACTTGGATAGAGTTAAAGTAGCTCAGAGAAGAGATCCTTAGTTGCAGAAGATTTTATTTGAAGTGCAATAAGGTCAATCTAGAGACTTTGTAATTGACAGTGAAGGCACGTTGCGTTTGGGCACAAGGTTATGTGTTCCAAATGTGGATGAATTAAGAAAGGAGATTATGGAGGAAGCCCATTTTTCTGCTTATAGTATTCATCCAGGTTCTACCAAGATGTATCATGATTTGAACGATACATATTGGTGGAATGGGATGAAGAGAGACATTGCAGAATTTGTGTTCAAGTGTCTTACTTGTCAGTAGGTGAAGTTGAAACATCAGAGGCCTTTAGGATTGTTACAGCAGTTGCCCATCCCAGAGTGGAAGTGGGATATGATTGCTATGGACTTTGTAGGTGGTTTACCTCGTACATCAAGTGGCTTTAATGCTATCTAGGTGATAGTTAACAAATTGACAAAGTCAGCTCACTTTCTGCCAATTAAGAAGATGTACTCTACTGACAGGTTAGCAAGATTATATGTTAACTAGATTGTTTGTCGTCATGGTGTACCAGTGAGTATAGTGTCTGACAGAGGAGCCACTTTTACTTCAATCTTTTGGCAAAAATTGCATAAGGCTTTGGGTACAAGGTTGGACTTCAGCACAGCTTTTCATCCTCAAACTGATGGTCAGTCTGAAAGGACCATTTAAACTTTAGACGATATGCTTCGGATGTGTGTGATGGATTTTGGTGGTCAATGGGACATACACTTGCTATTAATTGAATTTGCATATAACAATAGTTATCATGAAAGTATTGAAATGACACCGTATAAAGCACTATATGGAAGAAAGTGTAGATCGCCTTTGTGTTAGGAAATTGGCGAGAGACAGTTGACAGGACTGGAATTGGTAAAAGTCACTTCTGAGAAGATACCCATCATTCAGTAGAGGTTTAAGACAGCCTTTAGTAGACAGAAGAGCTATGTAGACCCTAAGAGGAAGGATGTGTCATTCTTTGTTGGAGACTTGGTGTTTCTTAAAGTGTCTCCAATGAAGGGAGTGATGAGGTTTGGAAAGAAGGGTAAGTTAGCTCTAAGGTATATCAGACCCTTCGAGATTCGATCGAGAGTTGGAGAAGTGGCCTACCGACTGGTGTTACCGCCATAGTTGTCGCGGATTCACCTAGTGTTTCACGTCTTGATGTTGAGGAAGTATGTTCCCGATCCTTCGCACGTTTTTCAGCTTCAGGCAGTGGAGCTCAATGAAGATTTGGCGGATGAAGAGTACCCAGTGGCGATAGTGGATCGACAAGTTCGACAGCTCCGTACTAAAGAAATTCCAATGGTGAAAGTAATGTGGAGCAACCATACGGTGGAAGATTGCATGTGGGAGATTGAGACAGTGATGGGAGTGGGAGATCGAGACAGTGATGCGAGTGGCATATCCCTATCTTTTTCATTTGTGAAAATCTTGTACTCCTTTTGTTTCATTTAAAATTTGAGGACAAATTTTTATAAGGAGGGAGGATTGTAAACACCCGAATTATTTTGAAAATATTAAAATATATTTTGGAGACTTGCAGTGTTAATAAATATTTTATTAATATTGAGATTACTATTTTGTGAAAGTAAATTTGAATAAATGGTGATGAGAATTATTTTAATTATTATTTATAAAAGTGTATTAATTTATTTTAATAAATTTTTTTTATTGTGTATAATTTAAGGTGGAGAGAGCTAATTTGGTTTTTATATTAGTATTTTATTATTATTATTAAAAAAAATGCAGTACAATTTTTTTTTCTTTCTTTTCCTTTCTTCTTCTTTTCTTCTTCCTTCTTCTTTCCTTTTTGCCATTTTCGGCCACTAGCAGCCTGCCACTGTGCCTGCCAGCCAGCCAACATCTGGTTGTCGCCTCGTCGCCGTCCAGTAGTCGTCTTCTCTCTCGGTTCGGTTCGGTTCGACTGGTTTTATTCACTTCCATGGTCGGTGACTTTTTCGGTGTCCCCAGCCGACAATCTTGAGTTCTTTCTCTTTCTCATCCTTTGGGCTACTCAATTCCTTAATTTGTTTAAGGAATTAACTCCAGTAAGCCTCTCAAAAATTAATTTTTAGATTATGTGTTCTTGGGTTAAATTGTTGGTTTGAGCTTGTAAATGATTTTATTAGGTGTTGATGCTTTAGGATTAATTGATGTAGAGGTTATGAGCTACCTATTAATGATTTTTATTTATTTTTTTGAAATTATTTTGAAATTTGTACTATTTCCTGTGATCGGAGTTACCGTTTCGGTCTCGGGATGAACATATTTTTAATAAATTCTAATAATTATTGTGAATAAGTTTCATAAAGAAAGTTTATTAAAATTATGTATAGAATTTTTATTATAAATTTTTGAAAGTTTATGTGAAAATTGAATTTTTGGAAAAATTAGTGAATTTTATATTTTATTGGAAATTATTATTAATTAATATGTTTTAGACAGTATTTGAGTTATAAATAGTATAAAAATAAATTTTATGAATTATTTCCTATTTTTAGTTAATTATTACTAATTTTTGAAAAAATATATGAATAATAAATTTAATTATTATTTTAAGCTTAATTGAGTTATTTGCTAATCTTATAAAGTATTTAAGTAATTTAAATGATTATTTGCAACAAATGTTAATTCAATTATAAGATTTGAATTATATATGTTTATTAATGAAAATTTAAACATAAGCTAGAATTTTACTATTTATTTGAAAATAAATATATTTTTGGAAATAATTTGAATTGTGGTATTTAAATGAGATTTTATGATTTTCGAAAAACTTATATTATTTTGTTGATTATTGTGAATTTGGAACTTGGTCGAAATTATGTGTAGTTTGGGAGTCTGACCCGAGTATGGTTCTGTGTAGAATTTTTGAAGTGTATTTTCGTGCAGGGTCGGCTCTACTTTTAGTAGAGGGTTATCCGTTTTACAAGGGAGACTCTGCCGAATTTTTGATAGATTTCTCGTAAAGCATGACATCGACCTGTGTCGTAATTCTGAGTCTGTTTAGCATTTTGTCTTAGATCGAGTCAGTTTCGTCATTCCTTTTAATTTTCATAACTTTGAGAATTTTCATGAATTTATTTATTTATTTTACGAGTATATTTAAATAAATATTATTTATTTTAGAGAACTCCGGGGCTCGAGCAGTAGCACCAGAGCAGCAGAGAACGCGTCACCCGGTACGCTCAACTTGTGAGTTAATTTTATAGAATGTGTGTTGTGTGATTTTAATATATTTTCTAGTAATTAAGAATAAAGCATGTTTAAAAAGAAAATTTATTCGGTATGATTTATTTATTGAATTAATTGTTTATTCATTCATTGTTTAATGATTTATTTATTTTATTTAATTATTTATAATTTCCAATTGATTTGGAGATATTGGTAGAACGTGCTACCTAGTGGGTATCACTAGGACCACGTGCGCACATGTAAAATTTTAGTATATGATATATATGTATATGGTTAGAGCTCAGTTGATGCATTACTTTCGGGCCGGTAAATGATATGAAAAAGGGATGTAACTCGGTTGATGCATTGCTCTCAGGACATCCAATATGGAATAAGTGGAATGACTGTGGTAGTAACTCGGTTGATGCTTTTCTCTCAGGATGGCAATCACTTGGATTAAGAGAGCCGAAAGACTATTAGAATAATGGTTTAGGGTTCTACCAGTTTTTCACCAAAATAAATATTTTAAATATTTTTATACGAGGATTTCATATTAAATTGATTCAAGAAGTTTTAAGAGACTTGATATAAATATTATCGAGAAAAGTAATGATTTTAATAATCATAATTATTTTATTCTATTTTATTTCAAAAAGGGTTTTAATAAATGGTTTTTAAAATCAGCATGCATTTTATAAAATTGATTCACTCAGTGAGGTCTGATTCCCCTCAATTTATTTTTTTCAGGACCTCACAGTCTGTCTACTAGTATTCCTCCTTTTCGCCGAGTTCGTTGTTCATCGGATGCATTGTGTATGTTAATTTAAATTGTATACTGAGTAACTAAATTCTAGACACCGTAGTAGTTAGATTTCAAATTTGTATTATTGGTATTCTATTTGTACTTGACTTTTAAATATTGTATTTGAATGATGTTGTAATTAAAGAATATTATTTTATGATTTTAATATTGTGCATTTATGTTGTTATATTGTTAGGTGTATTGTTTTAATTCTGCGAAATTTTTTTTAAGGCTTGCTACGGGATTCAGTTACCTTATGTATCCCCATTCCCTAGTGCCGGTCATGAACCTTCAGTTCGGGTCGTGACACACATAATGGGCTTGGGGCCCAAAATGGAGATGGAGCTGCCACTTGGATGAAAGCCGGGATGCATTATACAATAATTGGATTCCACAGAGGTTCCTAAAAGCCATAATTAGAGATCATGTTTGGAAACTAGGTATGGACTTTTGGAATGCCCACCCAACCTTGCAGTTGGCCTCCATATGTGTTTTGTATTTTATTATCTTTGATTATAAGATTATTTCTTTATTATTGTATGAATTCCAATCATTTCCAATTTTATGTTTAAGTTCAAATTTGCACATTAGTCCCGTTTACATACTTATGGCCCAAACATTCGAGCAAATAATAAATTCTACAAGTGCATATCAAATAAATGGGGAAGAGATTAGGGGTTACAACATTTTACTTTAAATAAAAGTAAAATAAACTATTAATAAACCAAAAATAAACTAATAATAATCAAAGGCAAACTGCGGTTGAATCCTTTCAAGAGCTAATTAAGGAGATTAACTCCTAATGATTGAAAGAATTACTCTAAAGTCTTGCAAAACTCGAAAGATTAGACTCTTTCACAAATAAAAGAAACTATGGAGCAATAAAGAGAATCCAATCTTGTTAACTTCTTGCATAATAAACACAAATACTTAAGCAAATATAAATAAATAGTTGATTAAACACAATTTACTGACTAATTGCGTGCGATACAATACATATAACAAGGAAGGAATACATAAAACATGCGAACAATGTGAAATAAGCTTAATATAAGCAAGCAAAATCATACATAATTATGGCCAAGAGGCAACCACCTTTTTAAAGAGACGTCACCTCCTGACCAAGAGGCAACCTAGGATCGTGAAAATGCCTTAGAGCCTAAAAAATAAAGATGAATTTAAGGAATAAACAAAACTAGAAAGAGAGTAGAGTAGGAAGAACAATGAACACAATGATTTAAGGAGTTCGGATTCAATAACAATCCTACGTCTCCACCTAACTTATCCCCAAGTTAGTGTTTTCAATCACCCACAATCTTATTCACAAGATTGAGAATACACAAGAGTTTAAGGCTCACTCTTTCAACCTTACAATCAAGAGTTTCTAGGCTTACTCTAAAATCAATTCCCAAGTGTTTTAATGGCTAAACACTTAAACCAATTTCACTAGAAATATATCTCACTTCCCTTCTAATCTATCCTAATATTTTAGATTAAGAGAAATTCTATTTCTAACACACAACCAACTCTCACAAGAGTTATACAAACAAAGAATGAATATTTGAGTTATACAAACAAAGAATGAATATTTGAGAGTTTGAGAGCTTTAATGAATGTTAAGATAGAAAATTGCAATAAACAAGTGACTCTTAACTTCAATTGAGCTTAAGTAAGTGTTTATATAGATAAACACTCAAAAGTATAGTTATTGGAGATGTCAAACATGTCTCTAATGTCATTTTTTCAAATTCAAAAATATGACAGTTGGGATGTCACCATAGCAGTAGAGCTTCAGTCGCAGCCTACTGTTCACTTTTGCTTTCTATCACCATAACAGCTCTTGCTTCGGTCATAACCTATTGTTCATCTCATAATTCAAAAATTTGTCTGTTGGGTTGTCACCATAAAAGTAGAGCTTCGGTTGCAGGTTACTATTCCTCTAAGCTTTCTGTCACTATAGAAGCTTTGCTTCCGTCACAGGTTACTATTCATTTTAGCTTTCTATCACTATAGAAGCTTTGCTTCAGTCACAGGTTACTATTCATCTCAGCTTATTATTCACTAAATTTTGACTTGGATTCCATTTGAGTCCTAACTTATACACACTTAAAATAAACATATTAAATGCTCAAAATTAAGTTTGTTAAGATCAAAATTAAGATTGCTTATTGTTAAGGTCCAAAATCTCCCTCCTTTTGATTTTGACAAACTTATTTTGAGTTTGAGAAGGATAATATAAAGTGAAGTGTGTGATAATTTGAATTAATTTTACTCCCCCTAAAATTTATGCATATCATAAAAAATAATAACTATAATGAGTAAGAAATTCAAATAAATAAAAATTAATGAGAAATATATAATTCTTTATTTCTCCCCTTGTTTGGCTTGATAAGAAATATAAATTTTAAAATTTATCTCCTTTTGTTAAATAACAACATTAAATACTTGGCAAAAATATTTAAGAAACATAAACATGGTAGAAGACAAATTATTTAAGAAACATAAACATGGTAAAAGACAAATTTTA
>CATIWM010225861.1:0-10467 GCA_949671775.1 Mallotus repandus
GAAAAAGGCAAAAAAGTAATAAAAGTGGCCATATGATCCTTCAACAGCTGCAATAACAGATGTCAGCAAGCAAAAAATCCAAAGAGTACATCCTGTTCACTTTAGCAAACTCTTTGTGGGTTGAATTTTAAAAATTCTAAATAATAAAGCATTGCATTATAAAAAAGCAAAGGAATTTATGAAGCATTACCAGCTGCATCTTCTAATATTTAATGACTTAACCCATAATTATATGTCAAATCTTGAGTCATAAATTCAAATCCAACCAGCCACATACTAACTTAATTATTCCAGACTCAAAAAAAAAAAAAAAAAAGAAAACTTAATTATTCCAAATAAAACATAAGAAAATTATTAAATTTCAAAAAATATTAAGACCTGATTCTCTAAAAATAAAAATTTTAATAAAAATAATTTTTTTTAATAAAATTAGTATGATTTTATGAAGGAATATATGTATATTCTGTAATCGAGTATGTTTTGTATAGTTAGAAAAAATAAAAATTTTAACAAAAGAATTTTAATTATTAGGACACATAAAAATATATTTTTTCAAGTGGTATGAATAGTTTTTAAAATCTAAGTATGAAAGAAATTTATTACTATTATTATTAATTTATTTAATTTTGAAGTTTTTTTTTTTAAATTTTACTTATATTCACATGACAACAAGACATAGTTTAAGGGGGAACCCTATGTCACAGTGCTGTCAACTTAGTAGTGATGAACCCCATAGAAACTGGGTCCCACCATGGTGGACCTGGTTCTCTGTGTCCCTGTCCTGAGGCCCTGAGGTACAAAGATTTCAATTAGATTTTTTCTGAAACTTTTTTTTTTTTGGGGTTCAATACTAAGCCAAAACCTTCCCAAATTATTTTCTTAATAAAGGAAGGATCTTTTTCTTTTCTTTCCTATTTTTTTTGGTATGATTTAATTTTTTTCCACCGCAATACACTGCTGCAAAAGGTATGTTCATTTCTTGAGAATCCCTAGCTTCTCAATGCATGTTTTCATTTCAAGCTAACATAAGTTTGGTTTGTTTTAATAGTCTGCATACTTTAGTAAATGAAAAGTTTGATTCTTTTTTATTTATTTGCAAGTTAAGCAATTTTCCTTGGCATTTTCTCAGCAACCAAGCATAGGCTTTTAGAATTCTGTGGGACTAAACTTTTGTGAAAGTTAGTCTTTTTGACTTTTCCATTTCTGGGTTGCTTTTTTCTTTTTTTTTTTTTTTGGCATGGTAGCAGGATTAGAGAAGGTGCAGTGAGTTTATTCTCTCAGTAGTACCAAGGAGTAAATTGGGTTTTTGTTGCATGTGCATTTGGGCTTTGATTACTATCTATTGGTGTGCTTGTGCACACTTGAATTCTTCTGGTTGTAGCTGTTGTTGCTCGTTTTTATAGTGCATGCTGTTTCAATTGAAAGCAAAGTCCCGATGTTTTGATAAGATTATGATTTAATATGTTGTATCAAGTGTCTTTCACTATTGTTGGAATTTAGGACTTGGAGGAAATAGATATATGCATGAAAGAAATTGTCTTTGCTTGTACATCGGTGCTGTAGTTGCATTTAATTTTACTGCTGAAAAAGAAAAAATATTCTTTTCTTTGTTAGTTTTGGTGGGTGAATGTATGAATAGTGGTGGTCCTTATTAGTTGAATGAGAGTATTTGCTTTCTGTATGCTCAACTTTGGTCCGAGAAACCATTTGTAGGAGGGAATAATTTTGTAAAGTAAACAACCATTTCTTGCAATTTATCACCATTAGCCATTTGGGTCCACATTTCTCAGGTACTTGAAATGCATACACATGATTGCTTTTTTTTGTTTTGCTTGATTGTACGACCTGTAATGAGATCCAAACATGTTACAGCTCTCAGCTTACTGGTTGTTGCTGTGCCTTCCCTGCTGTGTGCATGCGTTTGTGTCTATGTTTGTTAACTTTGCTTGGACCATCATAACCTCATGTAATTAGTTTAAGAATACGGCTGTTGGAAACTATGAAATGGAAGAATCCTATTTTGGCATTGAGACAGAAATTTATAATTTCCAATGAAGTTTTTCTAACTAGCTTCTGTACAATCATTGTACCTTGGATTATGGGTTTTCTTAATTGGATCTGTAGGAGCCTCAAAATTTTACCTTTAGATATGAGGGCTTATATATATATAACCAATGCTACACATAGTTGTCAAATTATAGACAGAAGAATTTTATGTCTTTACAATGGCATTTATGTGAGTTTTTATGGATAATATGCAAGGATTTGATGCTATCTCAGCTGGATAGTTCCAGAATAGCTATATTTCTTGAAATTCTAGTGGCAGGCCTAATTCTCTATTCACTAAAGTCGTGGATAAGTTGAATAAGCTAATATAGGATAATCTGGGGATGGTTAATGGTGGGATTCCGTTAGGCAAGTTATTTTCACCGACTTAAACTTAATTTGCATTTTTATTTGCACAACTATTATGTTGTTTTTTGAAATGGTTTGGCTCATGTTTGATTTTATTACTTTGCTAGAATTATTTGTTATTATCAAAATTGCTGCATCTTTTTGCTTCACATTAACTAAAGTTGTGATCTAGTAACTGAAAGATCTGTGGGTGTGTAACGTTTTTGCACCCTGCACTCCTCTGAGGATCCAATCTTTGCAGGATCAGTATCAGTCAATGACTATTTTTAGAAACATGTCATTTTGGTCACTTGTCTTGTACTGATTGTAGTCCTTTAAATTTATTGTGAGATGCAATCTGTGTGGTGTGGTATGTGGTCTCACATGGTTGGCATGTTTTAGCTTTATAGAACAAATATGTTATGGGAAAAACGAACTAGGTTGAAAACAGTGACTGTAAGATTGGATGCTGTACACTTGTTCTGTTATAGTCTTACTTTGGCCTATGTCTGTCAGGACATGTTCCCTAGGATTTTGCTCAGTCTCATCAGCATGGCTTTATTAAATGCCTCATATAGACATCTGTTTCTTCTGAGTTCTAATATTATGCCTTGGACCAATTATTCAAAGAATTTTGAACAACATCTAGGGTTCCAACCTGCAATTACGATGTATACATCTATTTTTGGAATTCAAGAAAAAGAGTTTGGGTCATCTTCTTACTTCAAAAAATCTGAGCAAATATAACATCAAGAAATCTTAGAGTGCCTGAATGCTGTTGAGAGGAAAGTATTTACCGCTCTGGATTTGATTGTGGTATCAGGTTGTATATCACATGGTTAAATATGTTTCAAGTGTTAGACAGTGCTCTTAGTTGGGGCATTAAGCGTCATCCATGTTTATGTTACATAGTCAGGCCAAGTTACTTCATTCTTGATAAAGTTTATTACAGCAAGCATGATCATCTATGCTTTTGACATGTTACATTTGGTTTCTATGGTTGGTAGTGCAGTTTACATCTATAAACTCGGCATTAACAGCACTTTTCACTTCAGGGAGGGAAACTCAGAATAGCTTGCTTGGAAGACAAGCAAAGTTTATCCTATAGCTCATATATATTCATATATACTGAACATGAGTGAAGCAGACCAAAGGAATAACCCTGATGCATCAGCACTTGTCCCTGTGAAGCGCAAGCGTGGTCGGCCACGTAAGTATCCAAAATCAGATATAAATCGTGGTAAGGATTCTCATGCTTCAAGGGGTCATAATCCATATCATGGGGAGAGCTCTCGTCCAAGATTTGTGGGGGTCAATGGAAGTCAGCCCTATCAAGTAGATCCAGTTAACAATGCAACTGATTTAATGGTGGGTCAGACAGTTCATGGTGTAATTGAGGCAGCATTTGATGCTGGATATTTGCTCACTGTCAGGGTCAGCAACTCGGAAACTACTTTGAGGGGTGTTGTTTTTAAGGCTGGTCACTATGTTCCTGTCTCCCCGGACAATGATGTTGCTCCGGGTGTTCAAATGATTAGGAGAAACGAGATTCCACTCCCAAGAGAAAATTATGCTCAGGTACATAGCCATAATTCTCGATCCAGAGAGAGATCTAGAGAGAGAAATGGAACTGTTCATGCAGCTCGAGTTGCTAATCCCTTGGCCTCCAAAGGCAAAGAGGTGCCTTCAAGGGCAACTGAAAATCTTTCTTCTGGGATCTCAAGAGGTAATCTGGTGCCTGTTGTACTTCAGCCCATTAATATATCAAATGGAGCTGCTGGGGAACCGTCTTCAGCTTCAGTTGCAACTCAACCAGACCATGTGGTGGCCTCCAAAGGGAAACAGGTACTAGGTGATGCTCATCCATCAAATGGATCGACACTTATGAACCAAGTGCAGGGTGTTCAATCTCATTTGCACATTCAAAGTAACCAGCAGGTAACACCTCCAGGTATTAACAATGGACCTGGTCTGGGGCAGTCACTGCAAGAAGCCGAAGCTAAGTCCATGAACTTACCTGGTATGCCGTTTGAGAAACTGTTAACTGAAGTGATCAAGAGAATTCATGTCCCAACACAGTCTACAGAGACTGATTCCAGCTCAGGTGGTAAGTTGTCCACTAAAGATTCAAGCATTGCTACGGAAGATGATATCAATGACTCAGATCGGGCACTTTCTGTTGAGCCCCTGCAAGCTGTACAGCCTGATCTTCATAATCGTCCTGTGGTTGTGTCAACACCTTTGGAGAATTATAGAACTGGAAAAATGACTGAGCTTTTGCAGGTAATATGAGTGATCATTTAGAGTGCAGTTAACTTTGAATTTAGTAATGTGCATATTAAGGTTAATGGTAAGCTGATATTTAGCACTTAAGAAGGTTTTGCAGGAAAGCATGCCCGAGAACCAGGCAACTCATGTACAAGGTGCAACTGCAGATCCTAGACCAATAGTAGATGATTTGAAAAGCCAAGGGCCTGAGGATGAAGATGAAGATGAAGATGGTGGTCATTCCAAGAAATGTTCCCGGGCATCAAGTGTCTGATGCTGCAGGGGATCAAATGTTTCCTCGAGCTAGATTATACCTGCTAAATATTTTCCCAAGTTGTTCAAGAAACAATTCTCATCAATCGATCAGCCCTGTAGAAAGCTTATTGTCCTTTAGGATAGGTAAGGGCTGGAGAGAACCTATTTTGAAACCTTAAAAGAGACCAATTGCCTTCTCCTAGGTTTAATGCTTTTAAGTTTATAGGTGAAAAAAAAAGCTGGTTGTTATTTAGCAGTTACAAGTTATATCATAGTTTGAAGGTTATAGCTTGGTAAATGTCCGGTGTTCAATCTATATTCCCTAGAATTTATGATCAAATTTTGGGATGCATATTTTACATGAATTGGAAAAAAAAAAAAAAAGATGCAGGCAAGAAAATCAGGATGGCCCTTGTGTTTAGTTTGAGAAAATTACTTAGTCTGAGCCTAAATGCCTGTGGGCACAAATTACAGACCATTGCCTCACCCTAGGATGATTGGCAATTAGATACTGAACTATTTAAGCTTTTTCAGGCAAGTACTTCGGTATGGAACGTCTTCTAAGATAAAATGGTAAAGATATGAAGCAGCCCACGTTAGCCACAAGAAACAATGATGTCAAGATAAAAAGAATTTCCAAATGACATTATTTATCAATGAACACTGGGGCTGTTTGTCTCTCTTTCAATAATGTACATTTTGATCCTCTCTATTATGTTTTTGACTATATTTTCAATACAAGTGACTGACTTTTCCGGAAACATTCCCCCATTTTCACAAAAAATAAATATAAACCCTAAATCAGGTCTTCTATCAAAAAAGAAAGATAAGAGCTATGCTCCTGTATACTGATGATGGAAATAAAAATCCCCTGGACTACATTTTCTTTCAGAAAACTCTATGGACCAAAATTTTTATCTTTCTTGGCAAAAAGAATCATGAAGTTATTAAAATGGAATATATTCATGAAAACTTGGCGCCGAAGAGAGCATTAGATCCTGGGACAGGAATGGGACGATTAGTGGCAATGGGAGGTTGCCGAAGAGGAATGTGGTTTGGCATTGCAAATGGTTGCTGGCCACCAGCTATAAACGGCGGGGGTGCACACATTTGCAGGGTCTGGCCTGCTGCACTTCCTGCAATCCAGATAGAACTTGTAAATGAAGAAAGACCACTCAGAAGTTTATGCTTATATAGTGGAGTGGAAATCATTTTCAGTCCAGCATAATTTTGCTCAAGTATGCAACACAAAGAAAACATAATGGCTGAAGACAATTCATCAATCAGCAAGTTATTTCAAATTGCTGGCATACAAAATAATTAAATACGCATCAGGATGAAAATCCGTTAATTTCCCCTTGTGTAGAAAAAATGCAAGCCATCATTCAGCCTTGTGACAAGACAAACAAAATTTTGAAGTAAAAATAACCTGTTATTCAAATCTTTACAGGGAATGCATGATAAGTAATGTTGATGTCAACAATTTCCCTTCCTGTCATCACACACATTACATATCACATGAGAAACAAAATGCTGATACCAATAAATTACTTTTCAAGGATCTTTATTTCTATCTCTGATAGCATGTAGCCTACAGAGAATTCTAACTAATGTCACATCTATGTTACTTGCACCAGGAAATAAGCCCATTTACTGTTTCTTTTCTTTCCCTTCCTTGATTTGTATATCTAAACGCTTGCAAAAAACATGCACAAACACAGGAACATACTTATCTTTCTTAGTTCTACTTACTATATTGAACTTAAGATTTTCTATTCGATAAATCTTGAGGCATATGGAACATATTGAAACTGTCATGCAATGCATTAATAACGACGTCATTGCATTGATGCAAGTGGGTAAACTTAACTTTTTATAATTTGTTAGAGCATTTGAACATTAGCTGCAAAGTTAGGTCTCGTTATTAACTTGGTAAAAGAGGAAAAAAAAAAAAAAAAGGGAACACTGAGCTTGTCCACACGTGCAGCCTATCCATGGCATCCAGTGAAATGATGGACAATGAAAAAACACAATTACCTTGATGCTTAGGATATTGGACCTGATGTGGTGTCAACAGAGGACGCGCAGACACAGGCGAAACAGAAGCTGTACTATGTACCAAATCCTTCCATATGAAATAAAACACAATTGAATAATTAGAGAATTACCAGGAAACATTCTAGGATAAAAACCCAAGGACCAAAAGCACAAAAATTAATAAACAAATAACTTCAAAATTTGTTTTGTAGTAATGCAAGTTATATGTTTATATTTTCCTGGTAGAAGGATGGCTATGACTTTAAGAGATTCCTCATGTCAGACAG
The DNA here is from genome assembly GCA_949671775.1 of Mallotus repandus. NCBI lineage: Eukaryota > Viridiplantae > Streptophyta > Magnoliopsida > Malpighiales > Euphorbiaceae > Mallotus > Mallotus repandus. The sequence continues at coordinate 7,242 of CATIWM010225861.1, forward strand.
ACACTAACGAAAGACTCTTAATGTTTCTGATAGATCATTACATTATTCTTATCAATAGGAGGGCAATATTCAATTTTCCTAGGCACTTTATTTTATTCCATTAACTAATAATTGAAACTTTCCTTCCTCAAATGTTGTCTAGATTGTTCTCTAATATGGCCACAAAAAAAGCTAAATGTAAGCTACAATACCTTAAGGTCTATAATCTATTTTTTCTTTCTGTAAATAAAAAATTAGGAAACTGCCCAACATCAAAGTGCTTTAATCATGTAATCTTGTGAATAATATATCTTACATGAGGAACTGGCTGCACATAGACAAGCTGGCCAAGTCGTCCAACCATAACCTACAGAAAAAAAATAGCATTGCATAAATTCCAGTTCAGCAGCAACATATGCAGAAAAGGAAACTCATATTAAACATGAAATGAATATAACAAGTAAACTTCTACTCACAGCTTGAGAATTTGGAGGCACATATGCTGGTGCAGCCTGAACAGCATGATATTGACCAGCGTATCTAAGCGGCTGTGTCCTGTTCCCCATGTGGCCAACAACCTGTAACTCAAAAGGAATCCCTTATAAGCACTACAACAGCATTAACTCAAAAAATTTTAAACTAGAAAACATTACTTCTGCCTATCCTTTCTACACTTATCATTAGACTTGGGTATAATACATAGTCTACTGTTTACCATTCTGAGAAAAGGAAAATATATAGCTACTACAAGATCCTAGAATTCTCAGTAGGGAAAAAGCAGTTTCCTAAATTGATGAAATTGCTGGAAGCAATCATCTTTAGTCTGCCAAAACAGCACTTATTGGCCAAGCAAAAGGAAGAGTTATATATTACTTTGACAAATTTTAAAAGTAGCCAAACCTGAATTCTAAGAATAGTAATCTTCTCTCAACTCATGGTGTGAATTTCACCAATTGAATTCAGTCCACTGTTCTAAAACTAAAACCCAAAAATGGAACTCCATTTGTTAATAATATATATAAAAAAAGGGGAGGTATTCTATAGGGGAAGGAAATCTTCAAAAGATATATTGTTGGACAGGTATATTGCTGAGAAGAAACAGATAAGAGTTGACCCTTGGAGAGTGAACCAAAGGCAGAATCTAAATTAAAATCAGAAAATACTAAACCTATAAGAAGCAAGTTCAATAATACATACTGGTTGTGAAAATTGAGGACCAATGACACCATTCACAGCTGACAAGTTAGTGTATGGACCAAACTTAGCAGGGACAGATGGCCGAGGTGCAAAAGGGTTAATTCCAACTTCTGGCTGAGGAGCAGGAGCAGCAGCAGCAGCAGCAATTGTAGGTACCACAGCAGAGTTGCTTGGTACATAAGGCATGCTTGAAACTGGAGGAACTACTGTATTGGCTGATATTGGAGGTGCAAATGATGGACAGAAAATTTTTGCTCCTGGATTGAGCTTGAATTCCTGAAACAAAAAGAAATTCAATTTTTATTCAAAAAAATCATTATCTTGAATCTTGATTATATGAAGTTCTGAGGAACAACAATATCGCACGAGTCATGACACAATGATGAAACATACAAAATGCACAATAATAATCTAATGACTGACTAAATTTAGATCATCCATGCAGATGAGTCAATAAAAGAAAGCAAACATGGTTGTTACCTTGGAAGTTTTAATGGATTCTGAGCTTTGAGGAGAGACCACATCTGTTGAGGAAGATAATAACCCAGAACATGATTCTGAGGTTACCTCAACTAGAGGACTGGAAGCAGCTGAAATGATCGAACTAGCAGCATTTCCACTCAATACCTCATTAGGTAATGGTTTCCTCATCCCTTGCCCTTCCTCAATAGCCTTTACTTCAGAAAGACACAAACCTGCTGCATGCAAAGTACTAAACTATTGAAACAGGACAATGATTAATACATTGTAGAAACACAGAGGTAATCTACCAAGAGACTTGCCCTAAAATCCTGTAACTGAAGTCATAAAAACAATTATTTGAATGCATTGCATCAGATATTTGTAATGTTAAAAAACATATCTATAAGATATAGAAAGCACCCCAATCAATGTTCCTAAGTTTTTGATCACCATGAATAGTTTGCAATGCAAGTCCATGGTGTAATGGTCATTGATCAACATCATCAAGTTCATGTAACAAAGCCTTTAACACCATGGACATTAATTACCTCTCCCTACTGATATACGAACATATCAGTGTAATCATATTCACTTCAGCCACCATAATCATTTTTCTTTTGGATAGACAACCGCTGAAATAATGAAATATTGAAAACAAGGGATGCTTTTCTAAACAACAAATTTAACTGATTTCAGGAATTGAACTCACAGATTGCACTTGAGCTTTGAACTTTATCATCCTGCATAAGCCAATAGCACAGTAAATATCTACATAAGTTACTTTCCAACTCCAGCAATTTTGGACCTTACAAAAAGGACATAACTTAGGCCAGTCATTACATACACTCTTACTCTTTTCCCTCAAATGTTGAAACTTTTGCTTGTGATGATCATGCTCCGCTTGTGATCTTTTATCTCCAACCTCTCTGTCAAAAAATAATTGATAGGATTCTGAAAATTAGAAAGAATTCATATGAAGAAATTATTTGAAGATAAACCATTGTTGAGTAGCAATGCTATGCCCAAAAGATAAAGCCAACAATTAGTCATGTGGAACAATTATGTAGAAAGTCATGCCAGATCCACATGCTCTCGTAATGCCAGAGCGAAGCACAGAATGCTAAGAAAAGAATGTTTAACATAGACTTTAGAATGACTGCTGGCTAATATACTAAAACATGGTAAAGGAGAGGAAACTATACCTTCCAAAAACTGAGGCATCAGGAGCTTCTTTACTCTGCAATAAGCAAAGAAAAATCAAATAAAACCTTTAAAAGAAACAATAGACACATAACTCATTCTACCCTTCCCTCTCTGTTTTATCTCACTCTCTACACAAACACGTTATCTCACTCTCTAACACACCCCTTTGAGAATATGACCAAGTCCCCCAACCCTAAAAGAGATAAATTTTATCAATCCCTTAGATCACCAGTTCTACACTTTTTGATTGGATTCACCTTAGGTTGTAGGAAACTCTATACCAAGAAGAATCTCAAAAGAACAAGTTTGTTAATCAATAGCATCATCTATGTTTTGATATATCTTCTGATTTTTATTAGAAACTGTCATCCCTCTAGATCCTAGA
>CATIWM010225931.1:0-30280 GCA_949671775.1 Mallotus repandus
ATAAATAGAAGAGAAAAATGTATTTATGGTTGAATAGATGAGATGTATTTTAAGTGAAATAGAAAACATAATTTTTGGTAGGGTAGAAGAGAGATATTTTAGATGAAATAGAATTATAGTGTTTTAAATAAAATAAAATATTTATATTTTTTAATTAAAAAATATGAATTTTTAGAATTCAACCCATAAGTGTTTAGAGCTGAATACTAAATTATGAAAAGGGGTACGTGTCAAAATTTGGGCTAAATGATTTTGAAGCTTAGCATTTAATATATATATAAATATAGACTAGTTATAAATCGGCGCTTTGCACGGACTGCAAATAATATATATTTTAAAATAAAAAATTATAACAATTATATTAAATTAAAAACTTCAAATTAATTAAATATAAAAGTTAGAACTTATTATTTTTTTAAGACATACTAATAATAATAATTGAATAAATAAAATAAAATAAATATAAAAAATGGGTGAAAAATTACCTATTTTTTATTTTTTAGGTTAAAAAAAGAAAAACATTTTTATTTGAATACAATAGAATGTTTCAATTAAAATAAAAAATATTATTTTTTATGAAAATGAATATAATGTTTTAAATTAATTAAATTAAATATTTTATATTAAATAAAATGTTTTTTTTTATAAAAATGATTTTTTTAAATTTTTTTTATAAAAAATTATGAATTTTAATAATTAAATATATAAGGCTTTAGCGGTTAATACTGACTTATGAAGAGAGATATTTGTCAAATTTATAGTTTAATAAATTTAAAATAAAATATATAATATTAATATTATTTTTTTAAATTTTTGTTACCATAATTTTTAGTTATAATAAGATTAATTTTTGAAATTATTAAATTAATATTATAGTCCATAAAATAATGTTTTAGTTAAAAAATAATACTAAATAATTATTATATTTTTATATAATAATATAAAATATATTTATTGACTCATTGCAAAGGAGTATACATAATATAGTTATTATATTTTTTATATGACAACATAAAATATAGTTATTATTACATGCGAGCGGACCTCCCATGTAATAATTATCATTATTATTATTTAATAATAGTTGGTGAGAGTCTACTTATTATATATTTTTAATTATAATAAAATTAATTTTTAAAATTATTAGATTAATATCATAGTATATATAGCAGTGTTTTAGTTAAAAAATAATTTTAAATAATTATTATATTTTTTAATTTTCTTAAATAATAAAATTTTTAATGGTTTGAAGAAAATATTTGAGTGTTTTGAAGTAGAAAAATATGTAGTATATAAATATTTTTGAAATTTGAGTAATATTGAGATATGTCTAATAGTGTTTTAGTTAAAAAATAATAATGAATAAAAATGGTAAATATTTTATTTTTAATAAAAATTAGAATTTTTGATGATTTGACATATTATATTTTAGAGTGAATACTCAGATATGAAAATACACACAAATTAATTTTTAGCTTAATAATTTTGGAATTGAGTGTCCCTCTTCATAATTTTGTATTTACCATTGAAAATTTTATTAAAACTTACAATATTTTTTTAATAAAAAATATAAAAAATATTATTTTATAATATATATATTTTATTTTATGTAAATCACTATAATTTTAATATATCTAAAACATTACTCTTTTCTATATGAAAATTTTATCTAAAATATTACTCTTTTTAACATTACAAATTTATGTCTTTTGTTTTAAGTAAAATATCATTTTTCAATTTTTATTCAACTATTATTATTACTATACATAATAAAAAATATTTATACTTATACCCCATAATTTAAAAATAAATAAATTAACACTATCACCAGAACAACAAACCACTGTACTATAGCTACACTGGAAAAAATTCCACTAAAACAAATACGAATATATTCCATAAGCATCACATAAAAATGGAACTAATGAGGAAAAATCACAATAATAAGATAAAATCACAATGATTGATCTAAAAGAAAAATAAATATATAAATCATAATTACCCAAGATTAATGTCAACATAATCACAATAAGGCTAGCACAAAACTGAACAAACAATGGCCGATCCTCCTGCAATTTAATAGCAAAACTTAAAGATTAAAATAAACCAAAAGAAAAATGAAATAATTACCTTACAAGTGGTGAATTGTTGGGCTTGATATTTTTCATTTTCAGTAAAAATTCTAGAATGTAGTATAGAAGTATAAGCAGTCTCAGCTCCGTATTTTTTTCAAAGGCATTCGAAACGGAAGCTTAGAATTATCCACGATTGAAGCAACTATTAACATAAGTTGCCCAAGAAATGGGTCCACAATTTAAAAAATAAAAAAATAAAAAAAAAAGTTATTTTTCTTTTAATAATAGAAATTCTCAAATTAAATTATAAGGTAATCCAATATAATTTAATGAAAATATAATTATAAGATGAGAGGTAGATATAATTTAACGAAAAAAATATTAATTTAAATGATCTAATCATTTATATAATATTATTATTTTTATTATTTTAATTATATTATAAAATGATTTTATAGATCTAATATAATTTTATTTCTAGTTTTAAGTTTTAAAATAGTATATGCTGTAATTAAATAATGATTATCATTTATGATAGTATTATTATTTTCATTATTATAAATTAATAGGTTAGGTTTAATAGGATTCTATCTTTAATTTTAAGTTTTTATGTTGTAATTAAATAATAATTTTTTATTTTTTTAAAAAAAAATTAAAATTTTTAAAAATGTTATATATATATATATATATTAAATGTTGAGTTTTAAAGTCATTTAACTCAAATTTTGACACGTACTATTTTTTTATAATTTAGTATTCAGCTCTAAACGCTTATGTGTTAAATTCTAAAAATTTATATTTTTTAATTAAAAAATATAAACATTTTATTTTATTTAAAACACTATAATTCTATTTCATTTAAAATATTTCTCTCATACCCCATCAAAAAATATGTTTTTTTGTTTCATTTAAAACACTTTTCATCTATTAAACCATAAATACATATTTATCTTATATTTATTTAACGTCTTCTCATTTATTCAATTATAAATACATCTTTCTTTTAAATTTATTTAATGTAAATTTTACTATTTGACTCAGTATCTTTAAATTGAGTCATTTTCTATTTTTCTGTTATTCATATTCAAAAATAAGATATGTCCTTTTCTACTAAAATAATTTTTTTATTTTTATTTTATTATAATTATATATTCTCTTAATTTTAAAATTATTTTATTATTTTTATTTTTGTTGAAATGTGTTGTTATAGTACTTGAAAGCTGTAGAACGAGGATATTGACTCTTGCTGGTTAGTACACAAAGACTTATCGAATTGTGTAGCTAATCAATGCTAATTAGTATGCATCCAAAATATTAATATTATAATTATATTTGATTTTCTTAATTTTTTTTAGTCTCGAATTTAATTTTTTTTTATTTTTTCTCTTTTTCAAACCCTAACTCCCTAATGATGTAACATCACATGCTCAAACAACACATATTCCTCAATATAGTTATAAAAATGATTATTTTTAGTAATTATTTTAAATTTATCTTCAAGTGTATTGATTTTTAGATGATAAAAATATTATACTTTATGATTAACTAATTATTTGGTTAAATTTGATAATTTAATTTAAGAATAATTTAATTTTATTTATTTTAGTTTTCATCTTGTTGTTTATTTCATTCTATTTATTTTAATTACAATTATCATTTGCAAATTAATATACATATGAATTTAAAAATATGAATTATTCATAGTTCGTACAACGAGCAAATTGATAATTAGTAAAACTTTAAAGGTGAATATTCAAATATAAAATAGATACTTGTCAAATTTTGATCTTAATAATTTTGAAATTATTATTATTTACGATAATATTAACATTATATATATATATATATATAAGTACCAAAATTAAAAATTATTTATTTATTTGAAAAGTTAATTTTGAAAAATTAAAATATTAATACCGTTTTTAATATATGTTTTAATTTTTTGATTATTTGTGAAAATTTTCCAAAAATATTTTCTTAATTTAAGTTTTTATGTGAATATTCAGATTAGTTTATCTTCGGTTTGAACCATCCATATCCAGTCAACATCCATCGACTTCTGGGCCCTTTTTCCCCTTGGCGCGTGAACGTCAATTCATGCGCAAACTGGGACAAGCGCAACAGGCAACCCCAACCCAATCAAATCTTAATTAATTTATTACAATAAATAAAAAAAAACAACTCTCTCTCTCTCTCTCTCTCTCTCACTCTTTCGTCTTCGTCAGGTAAAAAAAAAAAAAAAAGCCACCACTTCTCTAATCGAATGCTCTTCTCGTTCTCTCAATTCTCCGTCACTTTCCCTAGAAAATAATTTCATTTTTCATTTTCTCATGGGCCGGAATCCTACTACTCTCCCCGAACTAGACGATTCGGCTAGCAACATCACCAACGCCGCCGCCTCCACAGACGGCGACGTTAATGGCGTCGTCAATAATGCCAACAACTACAACAACGCCGATCAAGTATTGCACTCGATCCGAGACCGTATTATTTTTAAACGAAATCCTAACTTCACCGCAACTCCTAATAACAACCAAAACAGAGCCACGAACAAATCGTCACTGGATCGGCGCAGCAACACAAGCAGCAGCAGATGGCACCACAGTAACAACACAAGCAGAGGGACTAACCACCGCAAGGGATTGTGCTTTTGGTTTCCCTTTAGAGGCGTTTATTTATTGTATGTTGTGATTTTTTTAGCGGTTTTTGGTTTTGCTTTGGCGTCTATGATTTTACAGAGTTCGATCACGAGATTAGTGAGTAAAGGAGGATGGACTGATCATTTTTATCACCGGAGGAAATCAATTAGAGATGATTTGAGATTAGGTACTACCTTGAAGTTCCTTCCGTCATTTCGGCTGCTTGACCGTCACCTTACATTGCAAGGTGATAATAGAGTAGGGATTCGAGCCCCGAGGCTTGCTCTTGTAAGTAGTTGTGTATGTGTGTGTCGTTTTTTTTTTTGGATATATGTTGTGTTGCTTGTTTTTGGTTTGCCATTTTCTTAATTGTGTCAATTCATTATTTTAGTTATTTTTTTTGTTTGTTTATCTGTTGTTTGTGTGTGTTTGGAATAGAACTCTGCACCTTTTTATACTTTTCATGGGTTTTAGCAGTTAAGCTGAGCTGCGACTTTTCTTGATAAAATAGCTAAAGTTAACTATGGAAAGAAAAATGAAATATAATTTTCTAAATTGCATAATAGTGTATCTTCACTTGTTTAACGTTTTTCAATTATGGTATTAACCGTTTAAGAAAGTTGCCTTGAGCCTTTTGTTTTGTTATGTTCCATGTGATTCCCTAGTTAATTGGCTTTTTTTTTTCTTTTGAAATTTTTTTATGGTTGAACAACCCTTTTTTGTGCTATGTTTTATTAAATACTTATTAACTCTGCTCTGCATTTTGATTGAGTTGGTACTAAGTATTCAAAACAAATGGAAAACAGAGTATTAGATGGTTAATAAATTTTTAGAAGATGAATATCTTATTAGGTCAAAATATGTGAAGATCTCATTATGTGTATTTTCAAGAAATTAGAATTCAGCTGTTGGTGTATGTTGTGGGAGATAAAAAGCTCAAGAATTTGGAGGGACCATTTAATCTTTTGTAGTGGGAGCAAACTTGCAACTTTTAAGACAGAAATCTTGGAAGGTTATAGGCAGTTGTATTTTTAAAAGCTTTCCCTGCGAACAAGGTGTCCATGTAGAATGGGAACTCAGGGTATAGGTGGGCTTTATTTCAATACTGAGTTTCAAACATTAATATGCAATCATAGCTAGCCATTGAGTTTGGCTAATTTCATGATTCAATAAGCATCTTATTTATATGTTTTGGTTTTATGAAGTGGCTTGAAGATCTATTTTAAGGATGCCTTTTATGATTGTTGGCAGATTTTAGGAAACATGAAGAAAGATCCACAATCATTGATGCTTGTCACTGTGGCGAAGAGTTTACAGAAACTTGGTTATGGGCTTAAGGTGATTTCCTCCAGCAATTATGTGTATTATTTGGCTGATGTTGATTCCTATTTGTCACATCATCTCTTCAATAGATTTTGCTTATTTTCAAAAAAAAAAAAGATGTATGGATGGAAGGAGGACGATTTGTTTTACCTTTAGTATTCTCAGCTGCTACTTGAGAAAGCTTATTCATGTGGCATGCCATTGTCAGATTTATGCTGTAGAGGAGAATGGGAAATCACAACCAGTGTGGGAGCAGTTGGGTGGTCGGATATCAAATTTACACCCAGAGCAATATGGCAATATTGATTGGTCAATGTAATGTTTTCTGTTTGATACATTGTGGTATTTCTTAAATTCATTCCACTTTAGGTTTTTAATTTTGCAACTATACTTAGGGATATGTATAAAAATGTACTTTATGATTGGAACTTTTTTTTCATGTGAAGAGGTGTGGTTTTTATTTTGACATTATAGGTCTATGGTTTCATTCTTATAACACTTGAATTTCGTACCAACTAATATCATCATTATTTTACGATAAAATATTAATATAACATTAGCTTTTAGTAATGAAATTATTTTATATGTGATTTACTATTAACATATCTACTTGGATATTTTTTAAAATATTATAAATTTAATTTAAAATTTTTTTATTCTTGATAAAATAAAAAATACATCTTAATATTATTTATTATAAGTTCATTGTAATTAGTTCAAGGCTGTATTACTTGCTAAATAATTTTCTTATTAAATGTCCATACTGTTCTAGTACTATATTATATATTCTTAATAATATTATTGAGTAGGGTGTTAAAATGCAAAAAAAAAAAAAAAGTGTTTACATGTCAAGAACTGAGAATTTCTTTGAAATTTTGTTTTCTGGTTAATTTACTAGGTATTGTTAATTTACACGTTCTTCTTCTGCAGTTTTGAAGGTGTTATTATTGATTCACTTGAAGCCCAAGAGGTTATTTCAAGGTGGGTAGATTTATTCTCTATACGGATGACTAAACCTTATGATGTTATTCAGGAGTTCTTTTGTTTCATCAATTGCTTGATTGATCTACTTGGATATGGTTTGACGTTTATCATATTTAATCAACTTTCTCAAATTTCTTTTGACTAAATGATATTTATGGTAATTTATAAGCTCAACATGTTGTGATATCTTTCCTTTTATTTGTGGTCATTTATCCGCAATGACTCTTTTCTTGAGGTATTTGCACAGTTGTGTTGCTTGTGTACTCTTGTACTAGAATCACCATTAATTAGGGGTATGCGGATCAAGGTATTATTTTCAAAATAACAACCAATAAATATTTAATGTATTTTAGGAGAACAAAAATTGTTATATTTGTTAAAATTTTGACGGTATTTTTAAAATGGAACCGATATTGGAGCGAAGGTTGGAAACTTTGATGATAATTTATGGTGCAATTGCCTGAATTTTATAAATAACTATCTGTCTCCAGGTTCATGTTTTAGATCTGAATATCTGTTGCTTTAGTTTGAGATGCTGTGATTAGTGAGTTTTATATTTATGCAGCCTTCTGCAGGAGCCTTTTTGTTCAGTACCAGTCATATGGATAATCCAACAAGATACACTTGCAAATCGTCTTCCGGTGTATATGGAAATGGGCTTGCAAAATCTTGTGTCTCATTGGAGAAGAGCATTTAAGAGGGCTAGTGTTGTTGTATTTCCAGATTTTGCTATGCCGGTAATTATTCCTTATCATTATGATGTTGCACCACATTTATGGTCAGCCATGTGATGGATGTTCTTATGATGTACCAATTTATATTCCTTGTGTCAGATGCTATATGGTACGCTTGACACTGGAAACTTCTTTGTGATTCCTGGATCACCAGTGGATGTATGGTCTGCTGAAACTTACAGTAAGACCCACTCTAGGCACCGAGTAAGGTCAAGCAAGGGATTCAATGAGAATGATCTGTTGGTTCTAGTTGTTGGGAGTTCTTTCTTTTATGATGAGCTGTCATTGGACTATGCTGTGGCCATGCATTCTCTGGGACCTCTACTAGTCAAATATGCTAGAAGAAAAGACGCTGAAGGGTCATTTAAATTTGTTTTCTTATGCGGTAATTCGACTGATGGTGATGCTTTGCAGGTAGTCAGCTACCCTGTTTTAATGTTTCCTCTTTGTTTTAGTATTATGTTTCAAGTTTTTTGTTTCCATTATACATGTGTCAAATTGCCTCCCTATAACAAATGGATCAGTGAAATTTCCACGAATATCACCTGCTAGTCACTAATACCACATTGAATAGGCAAGAATAATAATAACTTTGTGTTGCCCTGTTATCTCTATATCATCTCCTAGAAATATGTAATTTTATGGACTATATGGAAATTTGTAGTTTTACCAGATTTAGATACAGGATATGAACATCATATGGAATTCATGGATATCCTTAACAATGTGAATCTTATAAGATCTCATGTACTATAGCTGCTAAAATACCAAACTATCTAAACGAGGCACTTAGGTGATTTCACAGCAGCATATATCAAACTGTTGATGAATTGACTATAAGCCAATTACAACATTTTGTGTACATAATGCAGTTAATATAAATTTAATAGCAATAAGTCCTAACAAATATATGTATCAGTTAAAAATATTAAGCTGACAAACTAAAAATTGCATCACTATCTCTGTGTTTATAGCAAAAGTTATCTTGGATTCACATTTTTTAATTCACTTATTATGGCTTAATTATTTTCTAATATCACCCCACACTGTATTATGCCCTAGTACACTAGTTGAGACTGCATAAGTTTAATAGTAGCTGTGAAAATGGAGCTAATCATAAAAAATTGATTCGTCTGTTGATAAATGACATTAATTTGACATTTAACATTGCTCACCCTTCTCTAGGTTGTTTCCATGGGCATTCTGTCCAGATTCACCGTCGACATCCATTATAATATTTCAAAGCTCTTATTTTTACAAACAAAACTTTCTTTCTTCTTGGACAAGCTCACCCCATAGTGTTCATATACAGCAGTCAGCATGAGAAACTATTGGTTCGAACCCTCAAGCAAAGTCGTATGTAGTCTCAAAATGTCTTTGTGGTCTGCTCTTTGCGGGTAGTTACCAGACTTGTAGTATGCTATCCCTAATGAAGCTCTTTCTCTTTTCCATTGGAAAAGCCTAACTAGACTTGACTTAAGATATAAGGGTGTACATGCAAACTTACAAGGTTTAACTCACCTTGTAGTAAATTTTTTAATTTTTGTTATTATTTTATTTTTTTGAGGAAAGAAGCAGCAGTCATTGAAGGGAATAAATATAAATACAAATGGGTCTTAAAAGAAGGAAAGTAATAAAATTTAGATTTTACCTTCGGAAGCAATTTTTATTTTATTTTTAGGATTTGGTGAATTTATTGGGCTTTTTCTAAACAGGATGTTGCATCTCGCTTGGGGCTTCTTGATGGTTCTGTAAGGCATTTTGGCTTAAATGATGATGTCAACAGTGTGCTATTAGTGGCAGATATTGTCATTTATGGCTCTTCCCAGGATGAACAAGGGTTTCCTCCTATACTTGTCCGAGCCATGACATTTGGAATCCCTATCATTGCTCCTGATATTCCTGTCATGAAGAAATATGCAAGTCCATCTAATTTTTTTCCTTGTCACTTGTTTCTTTCCAATTTATGATGAATTTCTTTTCTCTTTATTCTCTTATTGTTTATTTAAATGATAAACTTATTCTGAAATTACAGGTCACTGATGGAGTTCATGGGTTAATTTTTCAAAAATATGATCCTGATTCTTTGATGAGAGCTTTCTCTCTTTTGATATCTGATGGGAAACTTTCAAGATTTGGTAAAACTGTTGCTTCTTCTGGGAGACTGCTTGCTAAAAACATGCTCGCATCAGAATGCATAATGGGTTATGCAAGTCTACTGGAGAATGCACTTAGTTTTCCTTCAGATGTAGTGCTGCCTGGCCCATCATCCCAGATTCAGCAGAAGGTATGGGAATGGAACTTGTTCTGGAATGAAGTAGTACTTGAAACTGATGATCTATTACACATGGATGCAAGGAATTCTTCTTTCAGAGAATCTAGCATTGTGTATTCACTTGAGGAAGAGTTGACAAATCATTTGGATTCAGCTAATGTCTCTGGAAATGGGACTGAAATTATTGTTCCAGATGTCCCAACTCAAGCTGATTGGGATATTTTAAGGGACATAGAAAGCTTAGAAGAATATGAGAGGCTAGAGATGGAGGAGGTATGCCATTTACTTGCTAGTACAAACTTTCTAGAGTCTTGTATGTGGTTGCTAGTTTCCTGTCCCCCAAAACTTTTATTTGGCTGAAATGCGGAATTATTTTATGATTTGTAGCTTGAAGAAAGAACTGATAGAAGCCCTGGTGTCTGGGATGACATTTATCGCAATGCTCGAAAATCTGAGAAACTGAAGTTTGAGGCAAATGAAAGGGACGATGGAGAGCTTGAAAGGACAGGCCAGCCAGTATGTATTTATGAGATATATAATGGACCTGGGGCCTGGCCATTTTTGCACCATGGTTCTTTGTACCGTGGGTTAAGTCTTGTAAGTTTCTTTAGCCATATACTGGTTAATTAATTATTAGAATACATCATACCTGTCAATAAATAGTAATAGGTGAAGTTGTTAATTTGAAATCAACAAATAGACTTTGACATCTGCACCTGCACGCATACATTATTTAAACGTGCACCAGTACCTTTTTCCCTTTTGACATGCAAATGCGCATGAGGAAGAGGGATGGGATATTGATTCCTCTTTCTTTGACCTGGTCTAATTTTGTCTCCATGTGGTATTCTTTTTATTTCATAAATATGCATAAAAAATCATCTAGGGTGAAATTTGACCTCTTGAAGTTATGTGCGCTTGATATGTACAAGGGACGTGTTAAACACACATCTTCATACTACCTTTTTTTTCCTGCAATTTTTTAAATGTGGTTGGTATGTCTCAAAGGTATGCCTTGGAATGTGCATGTGTCTCAGAGATTTCTTACTCACAAGTGTTTTCTACTTCATAGCAAGATGTATATTGTTTTCTTGTTATGTCATTGCCATTTAGTTAATTCATTTGACAATTGCAGCAAGTTGATTGTCTTGTGTTTTTTTTTTGTATTGGCAAATAAAAGAAATTGATGAAGCAAGAAAAAGGACCTATGGTAGTTTTTCTTTAAAACAATTTTACTATCCAATATTTAATTATGATTATTATCTAAAATTTGGATTGCATGATGCATTTGTATGAGATAAATATGTTTTTGAGTGCAATTTTGGTGACTTCTGATTGCATTTAGCTAGGCAGCTTTTTGAGTAGCGAAACATATTTTCTTATTCATGCTGCATCTGTATATGCTAGTCTACAAAATCACGGAGATCAAGATCAGATGATGTGGATGCAGTTGGCCGGCTTCCCATTTTAAATGACACTTACTATCGCAATATACTCTGTGAGATTGGAGGAATGTTTTCTGTTGCAAATAAGGTGGATAATATTCACCAGAGACCTTGGATTGGGTTTCAATCATGGCGTGCTGCTGGTAGGCAGGTACCTTTTATGCTGGTGGACATTGTGTTTTATTGAATTCAATTTAATTTAATTTTTTTACTTTTCGAAATTGGTGATGATGTTCATTTTTACTGAATCTAAGTTATGACTGTTAAACTTATCACTGACTTTTGACACAGTTGATGAACTTCAATTTATATCAGTACATTCACTCATTTTTTATTTTGTTCAATTAGATTATATTCCCTTTTTTTTCTTTCTTCTTTTGTGATCCTTCAGCTGAATATTTTGTGTTGACCAAGTAAGACATATAGCCTTCTTTTAATTGTAGGGATTGTTTAGAAAAATTCTACTTGGTTGTCCTCCTATAAAATCTCAACTCAATTAACCCTTAGTCCCAAAGTATAAATGGAACCTTTTTTATAGTCAATCTACAGTGTAACCTCAGTGAAATAAAAAATCATTAGTTAATTTGGGCCCCTTTTGCTTCCTTTATCATCAAATCAAATGGGATTAAATTCTCCCAAGTTGCAATAAGCTTGTTAGGAGGCAAACAAGATTGACACTTTAGGTTAATTGATTTAGCTTTTGATGTTCACAAGCTTCCCTTTGCAGCTTTAACGGCTACTTTTTTCTTGAAGCAGGTTTCATTATCCATTGAGGCTGAAAGAATTTTGGAAGAAAAGATACATAGAGAAACTAAAGGAGATGTGATGTACTTTTGGGCACGCTTGGATGTGGATAATGGAGTTACAGGAAGCATTAACGAACTCACTTTTTGGTCCATGTGTGACATCTTGAATGGAGGACACTGCAGGTCAGTTGAATATTCTATTCAAAAAAAAAAAAAAAAGAACTGTTATATTGATTTAACAGTTATATTATATGTCAGTATATGCACCATTTGCATAATTTTTGGCGTACAATTGTATCTCATGCTTATGCTGTTAATTTTGGCTTAATAACTCAGTGGTATGAATATGATGATGGTCCCTTCTGTTCTAGCCCTACCAAATACCAACAAAGACTTCAAAATCAAATTCAGGAAAGAATTGTTTTTCTTGCTCTATTTCCATTGTTGCTGAGTCATGTGGAAATAGCTCATTATTTCTGAAGACTTCAATTGCAAAATAAGCCAAAATCATAGGACAAGGCAATTTGGGTATAATGTAGTGTCATTGGAAGAATATTTTACTTCTGTATTGTTAGCATATGTTTTTTTTTTTTAAGAATTTGGTACTCTTGGATTGTTAGCATTTGTTCTGAGGCTAAGATCTACTACTTGAAGATGAAATGTGGTCTAAATTTAACTGTTTATGGTTTCTGAATGGACACAGAACTGCTTTTGAAGCTGCCTTCCGACAGATGTATGCTGTACCATCGAATTTTGACATTCTTCCCCCTATGCCAGAAGATGGAGGTCACTGGTCTGCCTTGCATTGCTGGGTGATGCCAACACCTTCCTTTCTGGAGTTTGTTATGTTTGCTCGGTAAGCTGTAAAGGATATTATTTTTTTTTGCAGATATCTCGAGTGACAGAGCAACATTGATTAATAACTTGATTGTTACTGAGTTAACTGTGTTTGAACTGCAGGGTGTTTGTTGATTCTCTTGATGCCTTGAACACCAATTCTACTCGAGAGAACTTTTGTCTGCTGAGTTCCTCGGATCTTGAGGTAAGATGCTTCAATCCTGCAGTGCCTGTTCCATTTGTTCAGTGAGAGCATTATTATACGATCTTAAGCATTCTCATTTAATGCCGGCAGGAAAAACACTGTTATTGTCGAATATTGGAAGTTCTTGTTAATGTCTGGGCTTACCACAGTGCACGGCAAATGGTCTACATAGATCCACGAACGGGTTCTTTAAAAGAGCAGCACCCAGTTGAACAGCGAAAAATTATATGGGCAAAGTACTTTAATCTTACATTGTTAAAGAGTATGGATGAAGATTTTGCGGAGGCTGCAGATGATGGCGATCATCCAAGAGAGAGATGGTTGTGGCCATTAACTGGAGAAGTGCATTGGCAAGGGATTTATGAAAGAGAGAGGGAAGAAAGATACAGGCAAAAGATGGACAAAAAGAGGAAAACAAAAGAGAAATTATATGAGAGGTTGAGATCTGGATACAAACAAAAACCGCTTGGGAGGAGAAAAATTTTGCAATCCTGGGAACAGATATTGACGTAATATGAACAGCAGATGTACCTATACAATTTTGGAATAGTTGACGCCTAACACAACTACTAAACCCCTCGTTGCTCAATTTGGGAAATGGGGAAAATTGTCGCAGATGAAGAAGCTTATGTTTTTCTAGTGGCTTCAACATGCCTTTTCTATGATTTTCTCAATTTTGCTGAATACACAGTTGCGGAACGGAGGTGAAGAGAAGTTCCATGAGAATGCGGATCGTGGTCCGGGGAATTTGAGGTGTGTTCTTGAATCGAAGAATTTAAAGCGTATGGTCTTCTCTGTCCGGCATTAATTCATATTCTTTTTCATCATTCAAAATAGTACACAGCATTGTATTCTTTCATTATTGTACATTCTTCCTACAATGTAGAGGCAATTTTCGATTGGGATCACAGTAGATTCATGATTCTTTCTCTTTGTAATTTTTTTCATTATCGTATTGCATTTGAAATAGCACATGGTGAAATGATAATCAATTCAATTTAGAACCTATTGATTATATGAATAGAACAGGGAAAGATGGAACAAGGTAGCAGTAGAAGTCTTTTGCTAGCAGCTGTTCAGCATCATCTAATATCTCATGTCAAAGCTTATATGTAATAGAAGTGTTAGATGCGTCTCAATCCTGCATTTAAAAAGCCAAATACTTTAGAAAAGGTTACACTGCTTCAATCCTCATGCTTGATGATATTCTTCAGTTTGTTGCTCTCCTCTTTTACTAGTTTTCAATTCGTAAGTGGGCTGTAAATTTTGATGGATTCTTTAGAAGATTTCCCCAGTTGTGCTTCTGAAATTGTATCCAAGGAGTTTTCTCCTTCCTAATTTATAAAATCCTTCCTTCTAAAAAAAAAGTCGAATAATCTTCCATTGAGTTATAAATTTATAAAAAGATGCCTTCAACCCTAAACCCTAGATGTCCATAGTGTCTACTTGTGTGATGAACTAAACACTTCAACCCTAAACCCTAAATTTTGGTAAGTGTTGAAATGGTAAAATTATAAGTTGAAATGTCAACTCTGATAAATACATGGGTTGTAGATGTATTATGCCTAAAAGGTAATATTGAAAAGACATAAATACTACTCAGCCAAGCAAAGATAGGAAAAACTATCCTACAGCAGTTTCCAAAACTAAGTCAATCTTGAGATCATAATTGGATCAATGCCAGCACTTTCTTGCACAAATGTAAAAGGGCTCATTTACAATGATCTAGTTTAGCCATTATTACTTTGAGAACGTTTCAACTTGAGAAGATGTGATAGACCTGCAACTACATGTAAACGACTGCTTGGAACACCTGTCTTTGCCAATGCCCTCCCATTTTTATCCAACAGTACAAAGCAAGGAACATATCTTATGTCATAATGGAGAAGCTGCAAACAATCAACAGCATCAATAGTCAACCAACCCATCATAGCGAGCTATATCTCTATTAAGGGATGAGATCTTAAGAATATAGATAGCACACTCAATAAAGAAAAGCAAGTTTTCTAGTAACTCATAATTAGCTGCAGCATTCACTCTTATTCATCACCCACATATAGATTTGGATAAAAAATCAGTCTCCGTTCTCAATTGAACATTTGATGTACTTACTGAAGCACTCCTTATGTCCCTTGCTACAACTATCTTGAAATAATTCCACAGGTGTAAGACATGCATTTTTTAACTGTAATAGTCCCCCCTCTGTGTGTGTGTGAGCACGCGCAATAACTTTGATCATCAACGTCCCAAAACCCAGTATACCAAACTGTGATATAATATTCAGTTCTTTTTAAGTCATCTGCGAAGGAATAGCTCATTCAATACCCCATATTGTAATGAATAACACTATTATGGCATAATAAAACCCAAAAAATGACCTAACCACAACTAGCAGAAAAAAAAAAAAATGAAGAATACCCTGCACCCAGAATCATTATGTTCATGTTCATGCCAACATAATGAACAATACAAAACTTGATTGCACCAATGAAGCAATAACTTCAAGCTCCAGCGAATTTACATGAATAAAATTGAGGAGAACGTAAAATACCTCAGGCAACCATTTCTCATTATCTGCATCTGCCATAACAATATTGAGCCAACTTGAGTTCCTATCCTCAACCTCCGAGACAAAATCAAGCAGAGAATTGCACAGCCTGCATTTGGGCGAGTAAAACTCAAGCACTGTAGCCTCTTTCCCACTTGCTAGTGCAGAAGCAAATGCTCTCTGCTCTGCCTCTGCTTGCTCATCAGGAGTCAATGCCTTGAGGGACTTCAAGCTGTTGTTTCCGCTCGTTCTGGGATTAAAGTTATTGACCCAAGAATTGGAAAGTGTGTTAAATGAATTGAAAGCAATTAATCCAAGAGTTTGCATAGATTTGAATATCCAAGGAGCCTCAAGAGAACAAATATTAGGGTTTTGACGATTTTGTTCAACATCCCATGGCCATTTCAAGCAAAATAATGATTGTTTTGAAGCAGGATTTTTCTTCATCTGCGTTAGAAAAAAATTAAAAAAAAAGAGGCAACACAAACAAGATTAGTTATGAATGTTTACAGATACAACCTCCAACAACTTCAGTTTAAAATCTAAATCAAAGGATCAACGATTCAGAAAGCTGCAAAATTCATTCGAATCCAGAAACCCTTTATAAACCCTAAACTTGAATCCTTAAATATATAGGTATCAGGACAAGATTACGCATATGATCGGTCCATCAATTTGTTCATTCCCTTCCCTACATGACCTCTCTCTCTATTTGCTAGCTAATTAATTCAAGCTGTCGTAGCAGCTGATTAAAGATGAGAAACATGCCAAAAAAGGGTCCATGAACTGGACCATATATATATATATATTATAATGCATCAGATTATATGAGTCCATGAACTGAGACTTCAATCTTTTCCCACTTCAAAGAGGCAGTCTACTCCAAATGCAAACTCATAATATCTTTAAGATAGCATAAAATAAATAAGAAATTTCTAAATGCTAGCATATGACCAGTGCTTGAATCTTGATTCAAAGCTTAATGTTACGGACCGAACATTGCTGGACGCCCCCAGGCATGTGGTGCATGCACAAGGGCGAGAATTGGGCTACTTGCTGCCTAGGCCAAGCTCGATGCCTAAGAGCACATGGGAAGGCTCTAGAATGTGCTAGAGACTTGCAGCAAAATGGCCAAGGCTGTATGCTGCCAATCATGCCAAGGAGCCATACGGAAACTTCCCACAAAGGGGCAAGGAAGGCCGCCCTTCTAGAAGCTTCCCGTGCTTGCTACCCATGCTAGAAAATTCAGCCCGACTCTAGAATGTTTCCTTGCTTTTGTATATTGAAGTAGCTTGCTAGGGAAACCTTTTAAATAGATATTTTGTATAGAGTTATCTAGATGAATTATTTGTAACCACACATTGCGGAGGTGCAAAGCCTATATAAAGGCCACCCCTCTCATTTGTAAATGATGATGAGAAAATTAATAAAGAGCTCACACTTTTACAAGCTCAATTGCTCATCACTCACTCTCAATTCGTCCCCAAACCTCTTGCTGCCTATATTGCTCACCCATTTTCTGCTCAAATCCTACTCTAAGGCTTACTTAGTCTACTTGACACACAATGTAGACTAAGTGCCGCGCGCATTGGCTAACCTCTAAGCCTAAGTGCGTGACATTAAGCTATTCAAATCAGCAGAGCAGTACTTCTAACAATTGTTTAATTGCTATGAAAAAATTAAACAAGCAATTACTGCTGAGTATTTTTCTTCCAACTTTTATGCGGTATTAGATAAGTTGCTTCTCCTGCATGGCCCATAATGCTAGTTAAATTATCTTAGTAATTTTAAGGACAGTTTACTACAAATAAAAATTAGATATATTTAATAATTTTTTTTTAAAATTGTAGAAACTAGACTGAATATTTTTTTTTAATTATTAGTATCTTCGCATCTAACAAGGATCTAATGCACTGAATATAAAAATATTAAAAAATAACAGCATAGGGGATTCAGAATGAGATTTTTTTCTAGATAGGCATAAAGCTCGACCATATGAGCATTAAAATAAAATCCTAATGGGTAACTAAAATAGCCCATCAAAATTCCACATAAAAAAACCAAGCAAAAGTAATCAGGTTTGAAGCAAGCAACAATCCCTCCTACAGTAACATAAACAGGATAAATGGTAGCTGCAGCAGACAACACATTTTCCATATGGGTTTTGCTTCAATCACAGGGAACTACCCAGAATCTCCATTAACTGATCTTCCTACCAATGCAAGCTTTCTACATTTTGGGTGTGAAGAAAGGGTAAATTCTGGTTATTAGGACTAAAAAAGAGGGAATTTGATGGAAGTTGAGAGCAGTTCACTTCTGAAGCTGTTGAGATGATGGATGGATCCAAGAAAAAAGGACAGGACAGGGATTTTATATATCCCAAACATAAGATGGAAGAGCAATTGCAAAAGCAAGCCAAATGCACATCCCTTCAACAATGCAACAACCACATTTATAGGTATATATTTTTGTTGAAGTAGCCTCTGCCTTTAACTAAACCTAAAAGCATAGAGCAACAACAGATGTTTGAAAAACAACACTAAAAGGAATAATAAGATTTACCTTTTAAGAAGTGAGAAATCAGACCCTCCTACAGCAATAGCAGCAGCACCCTCCACTGATAGCAACAATAGACCAAAGAAAAAAAAAAAGAAGATTGAGAGAATTTCCAAAAAAAATAAAATAATTGTTCATTGCAATAATTCTAGGCTTTTAAAAGACAACCTTCAACGTCTTGTTCTCAATTTGCAATTGAACAGGATGACGCTGAAGCATTTTCATGCATTGAAACAAGAGTTAGGGCTACCACTGGACTCGACTCTGATTTTTTATCTATATCCCCACCTCCTGCCTGCTAGTTTAGGCTAAGTTTACAAAGCTCAGCTTTAGTCTTCTGGAGATATTGTTGCTGTCAAACTCCAACGCCCTGCAATTGAAGAAGCCTGCTATAGGCCTCCACTTTTACCTCATAACAGGCCTTCCAACTTTCATCAACAAAAATGTTGATATAACATAGCGACGATGTTCCTTCTTTTTACATCAAATTACAACTCTCTTTTTTTTTTTTTTTTTTTTGCGGAAAATATTTTATCCTCTGTTAATAGAGAAAATATTTTTTGACATTTGGCTATAATATTATAAAATAATAAAAAAATATCATTATTTTTTGACATCAACATTTTTATAGTTTAAATTATTTTTGTAATGGGCTTAATATATATTTTTTACAAATATTTAAAAAAAAAAAAAATTAATGAGAAGTTATTTTACTGTATTTTTAAGTTATTTTTTTAACTAATAATTTATTTTTTTAGTAATTTAAATACTAAAAATAAGAAAAAATATTTTTGAAAGAATAATTTTTTACAAACAAATAGAGTCTTAACATGAATTAATTAGAAAATTGTCATATCTAATATGTTTAGAATATGCCACTAAAATTAAATAAAAAATTATTATTTAATTTAAAAATTTAATATATATATTGGAATAAAATTTATTATTAAATAAAAAATTTAATATGATTAAATATACATTATTAGAATTTTTTTTAATAATTTTAACCAATCAAAAAATAATTCTAAATTAAATAAATAACATTTTAATATATTAATAAATGAAAAATAAAAATATACAATAATCATAAAACAATAGTTTCAACCCAATTATTAAGGCCGGGCCACTTTTGATTTGAAAAAAGAAAAATCAGAACCTGGCCCGGCCCAAAGTTTCAACAAAAATTTACTAAACCTCCCGCCCTTGAAAAATATTACAACTTACATTTTCCACTGCTTTGTTAGGGTTTTAAAATAAAAATAACAATTTCCAAAAACCCCATAAAAAACCAAAAAAACCAAAAAACCTAATCTCTTTCTCTGTTTCCCTCTTTCAAAAGCATCAGGTAGAATTTAGCACTATCTTCACTTCAAAAATCCCATTTTTAATTGTTGCATGCTATAATTCTGCTACCCAATTCCTTGTTTGTTGCCATTTTTGTGTAAAATCTTCAAGCTTTGGCTTTTACTTTATCCGAATTATCATCAGATTGCTTTGGTTTTCACTCTTTTTATAGTCTTTCTGAATTCCTTATTTATGGTGTTGAGGATGTTTTGGTGGTGTTGGGTGCATTTATAGTTACTGGTGAGGTGGAATTGTGCTGCTTGTTTAGAGTGGAAGGAGAAAAGAAGAAAAGTGGAATTTTGTTCTAAAGCACACATTAGGACACAATTTGGCTTTCTGCTATTATTTACCATGTTTCACACTCTTTGTGTGTGTGTGTATGTGTGTTTGGAAGTAGAAAAAGATTTGAGGTTGGCATGTAGCATTCATATGTTTTGGTAGAATAATCCTCTCTCCTCCCCCCCCTTCTCTTCCTTCTTTTTTTCATAATTTTTACTGTTTAGTTTGTGTTCTGCTATTGCTTACCACATAATTCACATTCACTGATATTTCTACCAGCGATATATCATCTCCCTTTGTCCCTAATTGTATCCTCGCTTTCCAAATGTTTATATTAAATTTGGCATAGAAAGTATACAATTTGGATGTGTAAATTATTCTGTAGTTTGGATACTTGTGTGCGTAGTTGAGAATGAAACCTATGCATTGTTAAGTTCATCCTCTGATGAAGGTCTAGACTGGGAACCATTCATGTTTTTTATCAGCGACATACAGTTTCAGTCATAAAATTGTTGAAAGTTGTCTTTGTTTGTGGTGCTCATAAATGTGATGTGAATTGTTTCTAGGCATTTGTTATATCTATGATTACAATACCTTGATTTCTGTCCCTTAACGTGTAGGTCTGCATGCTAAAGGGCGGTGGACGCCTAGGCATCATGCGTGCTATAAATGGTGGCTGGGTTGGCCAAACTTATGCCCTATCAAAGCGCAATGAGTCTGGAGGGAGAAAGTCTCGCCTTCGTATTTCAAAGGAGGAGAGGAAGGAAATGGTTAAATCCTTTATAAAAAAGTAATTTGCTTGATGTCTTCTGTGAGTTTTTTATGTTTTTTTTAAATTTGTTTGGTCTGAAGATAATCACTAAATTTAACTGCATCAATAATCAACCCCATCTCCTGCTTATGTCTTATAAAAAATCAAACTCAGACCTTTCTTGTATGCCTTTCATACTGGAAGTTGCATGACATGCAGATGTAATTGTTGAATGTTTCAAATAAGTAGATTTTGCAATGTAGGGAGAACATTTTCTTGATAAGCAAAGAGAGAATTTTTCAGGGTGCTGGAGGTGGGGCTGGTCCCAACTCATGTACAGACAAATTTTAAAAACTTTATGGCATCTTTTATGTAATAGGTATTAGACAGGTTTGTAACATGTGCTTATTCAACACGATTGGCATCCAAAAGCTTCACAATGTTATTATGAGATTTTTATTGGTTAGATTGATTGTCTTCTTGATAATTTTTGTCTACCCCCCTTTGCCTTGTTATTACAGTAGCCATATACTTCTTTGATAAATCATTCATCCAGAATGCTTGCTTTCAGGTACCAGAGGTCAAACGATGGAAATTTTCCCTCTTTAAATCTGACGCATAAAGAAGTTGGTGGATCCTTCTACACGATAAGGGAGATCATCAGAGAAATTATCCAAGAGAATAGAGTTCTGGGTCCTGCTAAGTCCTTGCCAGAGGAGAAGGATTCTGATAAGTTATTCTCACAGCACCCATTGGGCACAATTTCCTCAGCACCTGAAGTTTCTCCTTCCATGTTACCTAATGGAATTGCGTTTGTATCTGATCAGCATCAGGATTCAAGTGAAGAGCATTATTTTATTTCCAAGGAGTTTCTTCGTCAGGGGTTTGACAATAGCAAGATCGTTAATGTTAGTCATGTACTTGCAACTGAAGAATGTGATGAAACAAAGGCTGTGTTGGATCAAGTAAATGAACCACTAGAAACAAAGAAAAGTATGGAAGAAGTGGTTGTATCTAGGAGTAAAGTAACTCGAATGGCAGATGTGACTGTAGAGACATTTCCATTACCATCTGTCCCTCAGCCCGCTTACAACTTGGATGGAAATTCTGATGAAGTTGAGTGTTTAAAAGGAACCTTAGTAGAAAAAGATGTCAAAAAGGTGCCCTTGGGGCCTATATCTGACACTTCTATGTCAGATGGAATGAATTTGTCAGCTAATTCTTCTTTGGTGGATGACAAGGTAAAAAATCCAGCAGATTCATTGCTGGAAGGTGACTCCAGATTGGTGGATGAGAAAGCAGTGGACCATATTGTAGAGCTTCATTTAGAAAAATCAAATTCTTCTGCTACTGATGGCATTGTGCATGATACTAAGGTTGACATAGACTTTGAAGTGAAGTCATCTCATGATGATATGGAAAATGCTGAGACTAAGGTGAGTTTTATTTATCGTACTTTGTATCTTTAGTCAATTTTATGGGAAGCTGCTTTGCAAAATATTTATCTCTATCTCTAACATCTTTAATTTTTTTTCTTAAATCAATATCAGCAACAAACTTCTTATATCATGTGTAAAAAGAAGTTTAAAATATATGCATTCCTATGTCAAGGAAATAATTTAGAACATAAAGTGACTAAAATGAGCGGACCTAATTAATGAAAACATAAATGTTTTACAAGCTCATTTGGATGATTTACCTTGGTTGTTGTCCATGATATTTGGAGTTCTAAATGAGATATTAATTTCATATTTATGAAGGAGAAATAAATCCCTAGGATTTAACTATTATTATTCTCATAAAATTAGGAAAATCAAATGTTATATTTGATGTTTGCAATCACTGTGGTGACATTTTATGATACAACAGAGGGATCAAGTAGAAAAACAGGAAAGCAACCTTTATTGAAACCATGAAAGTTTTATGCAAATATATATGTGGTATAGGACTATTTTTTTTTTCAATTGCTACATATTGCTCTGGTTCAGTACTTGTAACATAGTGCAAAAACTAAGCTCAATCTGGTGCTGTTGTGGTGAGAGAGTGAATGAACTACAGCTTCTTCTCTCCCTTTTCTTGCTTTTGAATGATTGTAATGAAATGGCCTGCGGTACAGGCCAACTCAATTAAAGTTTGTCATTTAAATGTTACTATTTTGAGGCCTAGGTTCTTTTTTTTTGTGATTTTTTTAATTTTATTTTTGCTATTAGAAATGTCATTTGCATCAGATAGTTAAGTATGATGTCAAAATTTTGAAAATTTGTTGTATATTTGAGGCTGAAAGTCTGAGCGTTTTAGTGCCTTAATGGTATTTCACAGTAGGAGTTTCTTTTTTAAACAAAAATTGAACTTGTTTTACTTGGTGAATACTTTTTTTAAACAGTTCTTCTACAGAATTTCATGAGAAATTAGTATAATATTAAGGAAAAGGATTGAATTAGTATTTGAGTTAAATTCTTAAACTGTTCAGTCTCATACTGAAACATCTAGTACCTCAGTTGAAACTAATTTCATACAATTAGCAAATTCTATTTGTGATTATCCATATATTTTTGTATGAGAAATTGTCAGTTTTGAAGCAGCCTGTAGAAAACAGGTTTCTTGTTTTGGACTGTATTATACCTTTTTTTTTATCCTTTATTTTCTTTTGACAACTTGTTGGAAACCCTCCAGTATATTTTCATGGTTTATGCTGACATTCAGCATACATATTGGTGGATTGAAGCAATTGTGGTGCATTTAGATGTACAGGACATTGGTGGGACCATTTATATGCTAATAATAAATGGCAAAACACTGGTAGTGATTATTTTGCTTAGATGGAAGCAGCCTAAATTTCATGCTTTGCTATAAAGAGAAATGATCTTTGTTGCTCATTGTGGATTTTTAGTCTTTTATAGAATGTTGTAGCAATGTGCTATGGAAGAGAGGTTTGTTATTAGGTTGTTTGCATCCAGCAACTGGTCAATTGGCTTGTGCGTATGCAGTTCATAATAGTCAAATGAAATTGCTTAAATTTTGTGAATGTCACCACCACGTGGATTCCCATTTTGATAGCTTTAATAATATCCTCTGATATGTCCACTAAAGGACTCATGTTATTATAATTCATGTGTCTGCATTCATAAATTCTCCTGTTTTTAATCAAGCTCTTAAAATGAATTGATGCATAAAAAATGGGTTCTTTCAAGTAAAAAAGTGTCTTGCATGATGTTTGTGGTTTATTTATCTAGGTTGAAATTCATCATGTGAGTCGTTGTATGTGCATACTGTCAATGGCTACAAGAAAATTGATGGCTTAGTTGATAAGTTCGTATGAAAATGTGGGGATGGCATAGTTGGGGTTTGGAGCAAGAGCAACTGCTGAACTATTCTTCGTGTTCTTTTGCAGGTTGTAGATGCTGCAAATGACACCCAAATTAAGGTTCTGAATGGCACACACGCTAATACCAGAATCAGCATCCCAATCTCCCAACAGGAAGCTATTCAAAATAAAGCTGATGCTCAACGCAATGCCTCTCAGAAAGGAAGTGCTCCAACTTTAGAGAGAATTAAAATGTAAGTACATACAATAAACATCTCCAAACAAGTTACCATGATCTGCAATCTTCTTTTAGTTCATCAAATGGTGTATTTGTTACATGTTTTAGTCTCACCAATTGCTCTTTTGCTTGTTTTGTGGGCAGTGAATCATGGGAAGGTGCATCTAAAAACCCTACAAAACCAGAAACAAATCCGGTGGTGGCTGTTTTTAAATCTATTGTAGCTTCCTTTGTAAAATTTTGGTCTGGATGAAGTTTCACTGTATTATTTTTGCCTACAGTTTCTGCAGAGTGGATGGATTCTTTTATCTGCCAGCGTAATGCACAAACTTGCTAGGATCTTTGATATCAGGAGAGTGTTTTCAAATTTATGATATCAGAAAAGTATTTATTTCCTATGGTATAATGAGCTTGCATATGCATACTGCCTTTCCAAATCGGTATGCATTACATTTTTTCCTTTCATATACTTTGCATTAACATTTTTATAACTTAATGTACTGTTTCAAATTTTTGCTAAAACACCACGATTAAACTTAGAATATTTTTTAGGTTGTGCAAAAGTTTGTAGGTTGTCTTCATTTGTGAAAATAGATGGAAAATGAAGTTTGTTTTGATCAAAACACCTTCAGTAATTTGGAGATTTGGATGATTCTTAGTTCTGCAGAACAGGAGATGGACTGAGAGGTCCATATATTTGTGAAATTACTTAAAAGTTATCAAATATTCTCTTAGCCGATGTCACCCACAACCAAATCCAGTTGCAAGAGTTGCAAATCAATAGTTCAATGCCCAAGAATACGTGAGACTTCCAAACCTTATTTCCTCTCTCTGGTTCTATTTTTAGCTCTTCAAGACTGTATAATTCATCACCCATCTTGCTCTCTTTTCTATCAAATGCTGCTGCTGTTAACACCATTGCCTCTACTTACACCGGCCAAGATGCGACTTGCAATAACATGATGAGTATAATCCCCAAGGATTCAACAAAGCTGAGTGAGGATGGTCTTGCATTGCTGTGTTCCTGTTGTCATTTACATCATGATGTTTGTATTATCCATTAGGCAAGGCGCTTGATATTAGCACAAGAAGCTTATGTGAGTTGAAATCATGTTTAATTGAAGAAAAT
Source organism: Mallotus repandus (assembly GCA_949671775.1). Classification (NCBI taxonomy): domain Eukaryota; kingdom Viridiplantae; phylum Streptophyta; class Magnoliopsida; order Malpighiales; family Euphorbiaceae; genus Mallotus; species Mallotus repandus. Next base: position 25,413 of record CATIWM010225931.1, read on the forward strand.
AACATAATAATTTTTAATTTTTTTAGTTTTAATTTATGATTTTATTCCTATTAGTTTGAAACTCATTTTTAACATTTACATGTTCAAAATCATTTGAAATCAAGCAATTGTATACTCTGGTATTACATAAGCTAAATTATAAATTTAGGTGTTAAATAAGTTCAAAATAAAATTTTGAATATGTTATAAAAATAATAAAATTGAGATATGTTAAATTAACCATGTAAAATTTAGGGTAAAACTATGTATTCGGCCTTTGGCACATTGCTAATATGGTGTTTTTGATTGAAGAAGAAGTGAGAATTGATATAAAGCATAAGTAATTAAAAAGAAGATATAAGTGCATGCAATTCTATATTCGAAGATGACCAATTTTTCTCATAATCATGGTAAAATCATTTGAAAGGTTGGTTGTGCATACGGGTGTGCAATGTGCGGTTCAAGGTAGATTGGGTGATGAAAATCCAAAACCGATCAATTTTGAAAGAAGGAAATCTAGAACTAAACTACCCCAATTAAGTTAAAGAACCAACGGTCGAATAACTGATAATATTGGGTTTATTTCAGATTTACCTATTGGTTTGGACTTTTAATGTGGGTCCAACATATTCGAGCTCAAACCACAAAAAAGAAAAATACATGCGCAAATTATACTATGAACCCCTGTCCATAATATTCTGTGTGTCTTTTAGGTTTCACACGTCGTGTTTTTTTTTTCGCGCTTCCTTCTTGCACGTCTTTTTCTTCTTCTTTCCTCTCCATGAAAAAAGAAACTATGCGTCTTCTTCGTGGCAAAAGCTCAACCCTGACTCTGCGTAGAAGAGACAAGTAATTGAATAAGAAGGCAATAAGAACGTATTGTGAAATGAAAACTACAAGCCTCATATGCTAAATGAAAGAAATTAAAAGCAGTTTTTGGGTTCACATTATTTAGTCCAATGGCAAGAAAATAATGATCGAAGTCATGAGGAGAAAGATGAAGAAGGATTTCTTTATATTTAGAAGAATCAAAAGATGGGTTAGAAAAAAGAAAAAAAAAACACAATTGATTAAACTTTGATTTGAAGCTTTTTGTTGCTGCTGTTGTTTTGACAGAAACAATGGTAGTTGTTGTGAATGTGTTTGATGGTTTTGTTGTTGGATAAACTAAAGTGAATATCAATTAACATGTTGATGATGAATCTATATATATATATATATATATATATATGAACCATAAATGTATACATAATGAACTTGTACGTTCTATTCAATGAACTTATAGTTATTTACTGATGAATCTATATAGAATAATGAACTAAAGTGAGTATCAATGAACATGCAGATGAAGTTCAACGAACATGCATTATTTAAGTAATGACAATATATTTTTAATTAGTCAAATAGTTAGGTTCATTTATTAAATCATTTTTTTGAACTAAAATATATTAAACATAAACGATTACAACACATGTTCTTTCAGTACAATGAATCTGCATTTGAAAATCAATGAACATTCAGGCAGAGTTTAATGAACTTTGTTGCAGATTCATTGATCTTTACCTGTATATTCATTTAAGGATTAATGAATTTGCAGTTAAAGGTTAATTAATTCATCTCCTCCTTCACACCTCTCTATATATTTCTATCGAAACCCTCTTCTTCACTTTCAATATGAAAAGCTATTACAGAAGTAGCAAGAACAGCAAAAACACTTCTTTCTTTCACCATTGTCCTTTTTGTTTTAACAAGTTTCAAGAAAACCCAATTCAAAATGATGCTTCGAAGAAACAGTAATGTTGTTGTTCTTGTTTTTCTAGTAATAAGCGTTTCTACTTCTTTTGTTGTCTGAGCAGACAATAGTAATGCCCCTTCACCTTCTCCATCATCAACCACGAAATCACCTTCCCTTTTTTTTTCGGCTAAATCTGCAACCACTTTTCCATTAGCATCTCTATCTTCCTCTCCACCCATAAGTAGTACTGCTTCCCCATTAACATCTCCATCTTCTTCTCCACCCATAAGTAGCAGTCGTGCTCCATCAACATCTCCCTCTTCTTCTTCTCCCTCATTAAGCCTAAACATAAATCTACTTCACATACATTTGATGGAAAAAAAAAGTTTGACGTGAAAAAAAAGAAAAAAGACGTGCATTTCTTCTCGCACGTGTGTGTCCATGTTACACTATGGACAGGAGTCCATGATATAACAACTGAAATATATGTCATTTGATATATGTGTTATGGGCTGAAACCCAAGAACAAATATGTTAAACCTATATTGAAAACAAGGATCTAAATAAACAAATTACATCCTTAATTTATTCCTTTTGGGCTTAGAGTCATTTACATCTAGAAAGAAGAAAAAAAGTCACGTATGCAATATGCACAAATTATATCATGGACTTATGTACATGATGCTGTGTGTATCTATTTAGGTTTCACACGTGTGTTTTAAGCGACACATTTTTTTTCTGCGCTTTCTTCTCCTTTTTCTTTTTTTTCTGGGCGTCTTCTTTTTTCCTCACCATTGCTGCAATCTCTGGCCTTTTTTTTGTCTTATTCACATCAAATTTGAAGATTTGTTTATTTTTTATTATCGATTCTCATTCATTGCATCTTCTTTTTCTTATTCTTCTTCTTCTTTCCTCACCATTGTTGCAATCTCTGGCCTTTTTTTCATTCAAATCAAATTTGAAAAGAACCAAGATCAAGAAACAAGAACCAAAAAGGTAAGCCAAGAACCAAGAAGAAGAAGAAGAAGAAGAAGAAGAAGAAGAACAAGAATAAGCCCTTGTCTTGTTGGAGGGAAAAAGAAAGGAAAAAATGTGGAGGAAACAATCGTCGGTGGAATTCATTAGTTTGGATGTGCAATTTTTATGTTTGTTTTATTTATTTTTTAAAGTTATAACTTCAGATACATAGTTTGTGCATATAGATTCATTAGTTGTAACATAGAGGTTCATGTGTTATTGATTGGAGGTTATTTTTTATTAATTAAAAAATACTTTTTAATTTCTTAATGAGATTGAAAGTGAACTTGCAGATGAAGGTCAATGAACCTGTAGGTGGAGGTCAATGAACCTGCTACATTTATTAACCTTCACCTGCATGTTCATTGAGGATTAAATGAATATGCAGGTAAAGGTTAATGAACCTACGATAGTCTCATTAGTCATCACGACACAGGCAAAGATCAATGAACCTACACAAAAAAAAAGATGATGTTTGACGTGGTAAAAAAAAAGACGGGCATTTTTTTTATCTCGCCCGTGTAATGACCCCTAATCCATATTGCAATATGAACAAGGGTTCATGATATAACAATGTGCAATATGTGAAGTGTCTGAAGGCCCCTCTTCCTTTATCTATATAATGTTTCTATATTAGCTAAAAATTCATTTTAATTTGGTGATAAAAAATAATTCAGGTCTTGCATAAAGATAGCTAAAAAAAAATATCCTGCAAAAACATCAAACCAAGTAATAAATAGAGTGTGAAACTAAAAGATGGGATAAAGTTGGCTGAGGCTCAAAATTTATTTTTTAATTTATCTAAGGAACACAACCATATTTTTAGTTGCAAATAAATGCCACAAAAAAAAATTGCAACACAAGTGATCTTAAAAGGAGTCAGAAATAAGGTTGAATCATCATCATTGCCCCACCCAAGTAAATACAAAGACATATGAACAAAAATTACAAAATGAAGCAATACAAAAATTAAATTGAATGCTCAATAGCCACCATGTTGTGTATGCAACTTATGTTGCCCTTACAAATAAACACGTGGCTGCAAGCTGTCACGACCCGAACCCAAAGGGCATGTGACCGGCACTACGTAATGAGAAAGTGTGAAGCTTCCAAAATCCCATAGTAAGTCTTAAGAAAATTTTCACAATAAAATTAAATCAATTTTATATTTCTGACAAAAATTCGACAGAGTTTCCTCTGTACTGAGAATAAACCAAAAACCCAAAAATTTTAAATACACTCCCAAAATAATTTCCAATCATAACTACTTCACAAATACTCCAACAATCCACATCATTTACATATATCTCCATCACAGTAAAATCCACAATACAACGTAGTATTTAAAAATACCAAACCCAAATACAAATTATACAAGTCATTTAACTAACTACTATGGTATCTAAAATTTAAATACACAATACTTATATTAAATAAACCTACACAAAATGGCCGAAGAAGAAGAAACCCGACGCAGATGATGACCATGATCGGTCTGACTGAGAGATCCTGAAAAAATAAATTGAGGGGAATCAGACCTCACAGAGTGAACTGACTTTATAAAATGCATGTTGGATTTAAAACAGTTATTTAAAACCTTTAAATCCCTTATATAAATAATTATTTCAAAAACCCTTTTTATTTTTAACAAAACTATTTTTATAAAATACCTTTCAAGAAAGTATATATATATATATATATATATATATAAATCCCTTTAACTTATAATAAAGTAACTCATACAAAAATAATATTTATAATAAATAAAACCTTTAATGGAAAATCATGGCAGAACCCTAAACTTTCGTTCTACTAGCCTTCCAACTCTCTTAATCCAAATTACTGCCGGTCCTAGAGAGCAAACTCAACCAGGGTCTAGCCACAGTCGGTCTCTTACACCAATTATTTACTGGCGCCCAGAGAGTAAGCTCGACCAAGGTCTAATTAGTATACATATACCTGCCCAAAGATTCTTACTCAACCAGGGCTCACAATCAATAATTTTGCCCAAAGAGTCTTACTCAAACAGGGCTCACAATCCATAAAATAACCAATACACAGATCAACACTGGTGCACACACAGTCCTGGTGACACTCACCAGGTGGCATGTTCTACCATTTCTTCCAAAACAATATA
>CATIWM010226018.1:0-28186 GCA_949671775.1 Mallotus repandus
CCATAAAAACAATAAAAAAAATAACCATAAACCAATAAAATACACTCTAATCAATCCAAACAAATCAAATTAGACTCATTATAATACTCAAATTCCAACGCCTAAAACAATTATAAAATTCAAGTCTTTAACTATGAAAAATCTTTTTTCAAAAAAAAAAATTCAAAAGACAATTTTACTCTCAAAGTCATTCACTTTTATTCCTACGTACTTATCTTTAAGATCTTTGTTGGCCATAAAAGGAAAGAGATCAAGAAAAAAAAAATAGATCAACAAATTATAAAAAAAACATGGATAAGAATTTTTGAAGAAATTTTTTTTTTTTTGTTTAGTTTTGTTTTGGAGATAATATTGACAATATCATGCAAAAGTGAAGAATTAAAAGAAAAAATTGCAAAGAAAGAAAAAATAGAGAAAAAGAAAACCGTAGTTGAGAATAAAGATATAGGAAAAGAAAAAAATTGCAGAGAAAGAAAAAAAAGATAGAAGAATGAATGAATGAATGAGAAAAAAAAAAAAAGAAGATCGTAGCAGATAATGAGAAGAGAGGAAAAGACAAAGAAATTGTAGAGAAAAAAAAGAAAAGAAGAAGAAAAAAAAGAAAAAAGTAGAGACTGTATATTTAAAAAAAAAAATTCATATTTGAGCATTTTTGTAAAAATTTTTTAGTCAACCATAAAAGTGAAAATATTTTTCTTTTTTTTATACATTTATAAAAAAAAATCCCTATTTTAAAACCAAAACCCAATAAATAAATAATATTTGATCGCAATAAATTTCTGTCTACACTGAATATATTATATCTAATGATGAAATTTACAATATAAAGACAATTATTTCATTTTCATCGGTTAAATGTATGATATATTATAAATTTCAATATTAGGTATGATACACCAGTATAGGTAAGAATCTTCGTTTGCCGACATGTATGTACCTATTCATTGAATGTGTCATTCATATTTTGAAGTATATTTCGTCGATATACATCAACCATTACCTGTAACATAATGAAATAAAAAATAATTAAAAAAATTATAAGAATGTAAGATTTTATATTATTTGAATAGTTAATTTGTAAAATTAATTTTTTTAAAAAATTTTCCCCTTTATACAATTAACCAGTGCTTAAATCATTTTATTTTTCTATTAATAAAAAAATATTAAAAATTTTCTTAATTACATTATTAAGTTTCCATTTATTTATGAAAAATATTTTTTAAAGAAAATATTTTTCTATGTTTGGTTGCAACACTAAAAAAGATAATAAATGAAAAAAGAATGCATTAGAAAATAAATTGGAAGGTAATCCAAACATTAAAAAATAAGAAAAAATATTTTTCGAAAACAAACAGAACCTAAATATTATTATTACTAAAAAGTATTTAGAGTAAGAAATACTATAGTTAGCAACAACACTATCTAATTATTTAATTAGTTAATTACAAACGAACGCAAGCTGTAGTGACCACTAAAATGCTATTCATTTACAACCCAAAATTAGATTTAGAGTAGAGGTGAGCTTTGTCCGGATAATTATATGTTCCCAAAAAAAAAAATTCCTAAAACTCACTCATAGCCGTTGCTGCTTCTCTTTCAAAACCACATGCACCTCACGTGACCTACCCCACCAAAGAAATTTGAATTCGGACCTGAAGCGCCTTTTTCTCAAATCTAACTTAATCTCACATTTTTCCCTTCCGATTATTCAAAAAATTACCCAGCCACTCTTCCTCTCTATTCCATTCAAAAACCAATCAAACAAACCCCAAAACCCAAAAAAAAAATCCTCCATCTCCATCGCCATCAGGTATCTGCAATCTCTTTGTATTAGATCTCAGATCTCCATTTTTTTTTTCTTGTGTACAAATGTTATCTTTATGCATCGGAATTGTTTTGAATCTGTTTCAGGTTTCTCAGGTTTTCGATACTGATTGTTGAAAACAAAACCGGAGATGGATAATAATAATAATAATAATGGAGAGTGTGTTAGAGTTGCTGTTAATATTCGACCTTTAATTACTTCTGAGCTTCTCAACGGTTGTACGGATTGCATCACTCTCGTGCCAGCAGAGCCTCAGGTATTCGATTTTAATGTTGTGTTCGTATTGCAATTTTATTAGCTCAGGATTTTGGTTTTGATTTTGTGTATTGTTTTGAATTGACAATAAATTTTTTTTGAAATTAGGTTCAAATCGGACCACATGCGTTTACTTATGATTATGTATACGGAAGCACCGGATCACCGTCCTCTGCTATATACAATGACTGTGTTGCTCCGCTTGTTGATGCTCTTTTCCATGGCTACAATGCTACAGTTCTTGCCTACGGACAGGTTTTTTATTTGGATTTGTGTATGGTTGATTTTATTTGGAAATCAAAGTATTTGATACGTATTTTCTGGTTTGTTTTGATAAATTAGACTGGCTCGGGAAAAACATACACGATGGGAACTAATTATACTGGAGAAGGGAGTAACAGCGGAATTATACCAAAAGTATTGGAGAACATATTCCAAAGAGTTGAGACAATGAGAGACTCCACAGAGTTTCTTATTAGAGTATCATTTATTGAGGTATAAAAGGACGGAGACCTTGGCGAAGTGGTTTTTTTTTGGGGGGGGGGTTAGTTTTAGCAGATTTGAAATGGTGGATGAGCTAATTCTGTGATGTCAAATCTAAAAATTGACAGATATTCAAAGAAGAGGTGTTTGATTTGCTCGATCCTAATTCAGCAGCTTCTTCAAAAGGTGATGGGGCAGCAAATGTTGCGAAGCCTGCAGTATTGCCAGCAAGAGTTCCAATTCAAATTAGAGAAACAGTGAATGGTGGAATTACTCTTGCTGGTGTCACTGAACCGGAAGTTAGAAGCAAAGAAGAGATGGCTTCTTATCTTTCGCGTGGTTCCTTGTCTAGGGCTACTGGAAGTACTAATATGAATAGCCAATCCAGGTATAAGATTTGATTCCAAGCTGTTAGTGAATTATGTATGGTTGCATTTGTTATAGTGTTTGCGAACTTCTTCTTGGTTTTGAAAAGGTTTCTAATTTCATTTTTTTAATTCATATTATTTATCATGAAAATGCTTTTATTTTCTGAAAGTATAGAGTTTCTGATATAATTTAATGTTTGTTTTTCAGTCGTTCACATGCTATCTTTACAATTACTATGGAGCAAAAGAAACTTAGCCATTTTGCAAATGAAGCTAATAACGATGATTTTGGAGATGATATCTTATGTGCAAAGTTGCATTTAGTAGACCTTGCTGGCTCTGAACGTGCAAAACGAACAGGTGCAGATGGAATGCGCTTCAAAGAAGGTACTTCTAATGTTTTGCTTTATGTTTCTAGACTTACAATGGAGTAATAGCCGCAAATAGAGCATTTGGCTACAATATTATGCCGACATTTTTTTTAGTAAATTGTCTATCTATTTTGCTTATCCATGCTGTTTGTGTGATTTTAATCCTACATTTTCATGATTTAGGCATTCATATCAATAAGGGCTTACTAGCTCTTGGAAATGTGATAAGTGCCCTGGGAGATGAGAAGAAGCGGAAAGAAGGGGGCCATGTCCCATATCGTGATAGCAAATTGACACGTTTGCTACAGGTTCTCTGCAATTCATTTTGCACACTCTTTAGTTGAAGATGATCTATTACTTGCCGATTAGATTCTTTAGTTCATCCATCAGTAGACATGGCTATTATTGACGATTTAAGATTGAAAATAAGCATATCAATTGATTAGGGAAACAAGCGAAGGGAAAATAAAAATAAATGTTTTCAGCTATTGACCTCTTGCAAAATAGCTTTATCTATATCCTTTTCTCAAAATGTTGACAGTGCACTATATTTTATGTCAAATTAAAGAGCATGAGTACATATATGAAACTTACACTAACACCATAATAAGCATGTACTTTACAGTTAAAAATGTTTTCTTCTCACTTGGGATTTCAATCTACAGGATTCTCTAGGAGGGAATAGCAAAACAGTAATGATTGGTATGCCTTTATCAAGTTAATGTGTTAGAGCATTTAATGCTTCTTTGTATTTTGTAGTTGTTGCTTCATAAAACTCTAATTAGTTTCTTTCCAAATTTGATCACGTTATAGCTTGTGTCAGTCCTGCTGACACAAATGCTGAAGAAACTCTGAACACATTGAAATATGCAAATCGTGCCCGCAACATTCAGAATAAAGCAGTAGTAAGTTTCTTTTTCAGATTTTTTATTGGTCTCCGTTTGCACTAGTTCTCTTCATGACAATGTCAACCTTTACTTGATTTCAAGGTTAACCGGGACCCAATGGCGGCTCAGATTCAAAGAATGAAGAGCCAAATTGAGCAACTGCAAGCTGAACTAGTGTTTTACCGTGGTGATGCAACTGCACCATTTGATGAACTTCAGGTGTGTCTATCGATAAGAAGTAACTTGCATGCTCATATTGGTTTAATTGCTCAACTGATGCATTTTCTTTTCCAGATTCTTAAGCACAAAGTATCTTTGCTTGAAGCTAGTAATGCAGAATTGCAACGAGAGCTTCAAGCACGCCGAGTCACTTGTGAGCACTTGACACAAAGTGCCACTAATGCGCAGGTTGCTCAATGCTTTTATTTCTGAAGATATTTTTGTATTGTTTATGTTGCACATGTAAAATTGAGTTGTGTAATACTGTATTCTGACATTCTTCCACTTTTTTAGATTGAAAAAGACAAATTGTTGATGCAAATTGAATCAGCTCGTAATGGCAAATCTTGGGATGAAATTGAATCTAATTCCAATCAGGTGAAGTGTTTTTTTGATGTTGACATGTTGTATTATATATTTTCAACTTTCTGGTGGTCTAATCAGCAGAACTCTTTACTGACATAAAGTTCCAAAATATTTCAGGATTTTGATTTGATGAAAACCTATGTTTCAAAAATTCAAGAGCTAGAAGGGGAGTTGTTGCGCTTGAAAAATTTGTCCAGTTCAAAGTGTGGTCGATTTGTTGATTGTGTAGACTCAGATGATGATGCATTACACCCAAAAAATGCTTCATTTCCATCCCTAAATGATCCAAAAGAAATGGATATTTCAGGTTATACTTAAAGCTTTAATTTGCTTTGATGTTAAATTTATGCCATCTTACTTTCTGTTTTCTTATGCTTGTGGCATAGTATGCTTCTTCTAAGTGACTAAATCTAGTGTTTTTTTTCCTATTGTGTGTTTAATTATGCGTATTGATTTCAGTGGTGGCATGTACATCAAAACTGTGCATTTTCATTTCCGGTATTTTAGTGGTTATGAGACATAAGTGGTTTCATAATCATGTTATTATGAGCTATGCAAGTTAGATGTTTTGATTTATTTGTAGCAGAGGTTGAAGATGAGGAAAAGGAGCTTGAACATTCTTCTCTTCAAGAAAGATTGGATAGGGAGCTGAAAGAATTGGATAGAAAACTTGAACAAAAGGAGGTAAATGTGCCATTACTCCCAACTGCTACTGATTCACACATTCTTTGCTTTTCTTTCATATTTAATTTAAAGATATGTGGAACTACCATAATTCACTACGAGATAGTTTTAGGCTATTTTGTTCTTTAACCGTCTCACAAAGATCCTAAAATGGACAAGTTTTGTACCAATTGCTTAAATGTCGAAGAGAACTTGTTTTGAGTAATTCCTTAAATTAGATATGCATATATCTTCTGAATTCATCATTTGTTTTTCCTTATTTCCAGGTTTTTATTACATTCATTTTCTAACAACATTTTGTTTGCTGCCTTTTCATCTTCCCTCTCTTTTCACTTGTTGAAGGCCGAAATGAAGCGTTTTACAGGTGTTGACACTTCAGTTCTTAAACAACATTATGAGAAGAAAGTGCAGGAATTGGAACAAGAAAAGAGAGCTTTGCAGGTTTTTGCAAGTCGAAATTCTTATTCATATTTGTTTAAAATTGTATCAATTCTAATTTTTTTGTTGTCATTTGGCAGAAAGAAATTGAAGATTTGAGATGCAACCTTGCAAATATATCATCTACTTCTGATGATGGTGCTCAGAAGTTGAAGGAAAATTATCTTCAGAAGTTGACTGTCCTTGAGGCACAAGTAAGTCTAAAGTCTAAACTACCCTTCTTTCTTTTAGGTGCAATTCTTCTAACATTCATGTTTTGTTTTTCAGGTTGCAGAGTTAAAGAAGAAACAAGATGCTCAAGCTCAATTATTAAGACAAAAACAAAAGAGTGATGAGGCAGCAAGACGACTTAATGAGGAAATTCAGAGAATCAAGTCTCACAAGGTGCCCTTTTGTTATTGAAAGGGATTTTTTAATAATTTGATTCGAAATAACTGTTTAAACTTTGTGCCATCTCTTGCCATTTAGGTTCAACTGCAGCAGAAGATCAAGCAAGAGTCAGAGCAGTTTAGATTATGGAAGGCATCACGTGAAAAAGAAGTTCTTCAGGTTAACGACAGAAAAGAAATGCATGTTTTATGCATGATATGTTAACATAATAATTGGAGTTCTGTTTTTATGGTTGAAGAAATAACCATAAGAGTGTGTAAACCTGGGATCATTGAAACTATAACAGTTGCTCTAATAGTAAAAAATATTTAACTGGAGCTAAATGCAAGTATTCATATAGCAGAGAAGCTATGACTATTATTGCTTGCAAAGACTCCTCGTTGCAGACACAATAAGTGAAATTTAAGTTTAGTGGGAGGTTTCCTTTCACTAATAATGTCAGAACATTTGTGGTTTGCCAGCTGTGACATCCAATGATGATAATCTTAAAATCATTAGAAAATGCTGGTCTTCTCCTTGTGAGATGTCAATTTCAGTAGCGTTGGAAGTCGGTCTCTTGCTATTCTGTAAATAGTCCACTGTATATCAGTCTTAACTTTTTTGGATAAATTTTCAGGCTTAAGGCAGCAATATGCTTAGTTTATTTATTTTTTCTCTCATTTTCATGCATGTTGTTAATCCTGCCATGACATCAACTCTTGTTTGAATAAATGCTTTCCTTTTTTCCTTTCCTGAATTGCTGTCTTGTATTGACAGCTAAAGAAAGAGGGAAGGAGGAATGAATATGAGATGCACAAGCTCTTAGCTTTGAATCAAAGGCAGAAAATGGTAAATTGATGTGCACCTTTCTCGGGTGCTAATTTTTCTAGTTCTAAAGAGTTGCACTACTAAAGCACTAATTTTCTTCATTTTTACTTTAGGTTCTGCAAAGGAAGACAGAAGAAGCTGCTATGGCCACTAAAAGGCTGAAGGAACTTTTAGAATCTCGAAAGGCTTCCTCACGTGAAACTTCTAGTGAGAAGATTACTGCCTTATGCACTTCATTCTATTTTCATCGCTACATTCGTTTGACTGTTGACATATATTTTTGTATCTACCCAGGTGCTGGAAATGGCAATGGTCCTGGACTACAGGTATTTCTAACAATAACCAGTTATGGAATTGTGTACTTTGCTTGCCTATACTGAGTAATAACTGGAGATCTGATTCCTTGGTGGTGTTCTGGTTCGTTCTTTTTATTGATATATTTTCAATGTCAAGGCTTTGATGCAAGCAATTGAGCATGAGCTTGAAGTCACAGTACGAGTGCATGAAGTACGTTCCGAGTATGAGCGTCAAATGGAAGAGTGAGTCCTATTATGAATTATTTCACAATATTAGTTTAGTTAGAGACCTTAATTTCATTATGACTACAAAAGTTCAGTCTTTGATTTGATATCAACATACAGTTTGTGTTAGCTTTATTGACCTGGTTGAGTATTTAAATCTCGTACTTCTTTATGCCGTGCAACTAACCTAATATAATTGTGTTTTTCCAAGACATTAAGGTTGTCTTCTGAAGCCATAAATTGGATTCAGATGCTTACAAACATTGTTTCTTGTGGTTGTAGGCGGGCTCGAATGGCCAAGGAGATAGCAAGATTAAAGGAAGAAACAGAGATTATGAAAAAGACTAATTTAAAGTGAGTTATTGTGGTTGTGTTTTATGCTGCACCATTGATAGTCTTTTTGGTAATGTTGTTCAATATCAGTGAGTGTTTGGGGTCTTAGCTTAAATGGTATCAAATGCAGTGATTCTCCTTCCGCAATGTCTCCTGGTGCTAGAAATTCAAGGATTTTTGCCCTTGAAAATATGCTTGCTGCTACTTCTAGCACCTTGGTTTCCATGGCATCACAGCTGTCCGAAGCTGAAGAGCGTGAGCGGGGATTTAGTGGCAGGGGTCGCTGGAATCAAGTTCGGTCTCTAGCTGACGCAAAAAATGCTATGAATTATCTATTTAATTTAGCATCATCCTCCAGGTGATAATCCTTATTGTTTTGTATTTTTTTTCTCATTCCTCTAGTCATTAAGTCAACATGTTTATGTGATAGGCTGGAACTAGATCCACTGTAGTTATTGTAAGTGATAGAAAGTCATGTCAGTAAAATTGCTTTGGCGATGAACTTGACGGAGTTTTCTTTTGCTTTTCAAGGTGCCTCTTGCGAGATAAGGAAGTTGATTGCAGAGAAAAGGATAGTGAAATAAGAGACTTAAAAGAAAAAGTAGTGAAACTTAGTAGTTTGGTTAGGCATTTGGAAGTGCAGAAGGCAGAACTCATACATCAGGTTAAGTCGCAGGTTAGTTCCATGTTTTTATTTCGGAATAATACAAGGGTAGCTTAAAAAGGAAGGGATGCAGATAGAAATTTATATAACATTGTAAAATTTGACAATGCCAGAATTCAGCATTGAAGAAATATTCTATGAGAGGTGAAGTAGATTTTGGGGCTCCTGAAGTCAACGGCGGACACAAGTATGGATTACGCAAGCAGGTAAATTTCTTTAAAATTGAACAGCATATATTCCTGCTTCCTATATCCTAATCAATAGAGTTCTTTAATATATATTTTTTTCCTCCTGTGCTTTCTTTTCCCTTCCCTTCCTTAAATAGGGGTACCGAAGCTCTATCTTATTTATGGAGGATATGGATACATCTGATTCAGAGCATTCAGATGGAACTGCTGATGATGTAGACGATGAATGGGTTCAGTCAGACACAGACATGGCAGATGATTCAGCAAGGCCAACGAAACAGCCAGCTAAGAAAAGAAATTCCAAGAGCGGAGGAAGTTCAAATGTGGGAGATGCTAATGATCCAGAAAACTTTAAATTGGATTTATCTAGTGAAGGATTTAATTCTGTGGCAGGGAAAACTGCATCGGGAGTATGTTGCACTTGCAGTAAATATTCTTTATGCAAGACGATGAAGTGTCAATGCCGAGCAGCTAATGGCAGTTGCGGGACATCTTGCGGCTGTGTGCCAAGGAAGTGCTCTAATAGGGAAGGTTCTCAATTGAAGTTGGATGAGCAGGCTGAATCAGCTGGGACTGCTTCTGGCTCCGATGAAACAGAGAAGAATCATGATCTTGCTTCACGTGGTGCAATGCTGCTTCAGAGCGCACTGGTTGAGACGCCTGCTGAGACAAATGATGATGGTGCAGTGAGAAGGAAACCTTTGTCAGACATAGGGAATACAGTGGTACGTTCCATTAGATATCATCTTATAATTCAACAAATCTACCCTTCTTATTAGGCAAAACACCGCTCTTGTTTTTTAGTAACCGTAATTTTCGAAAACTCCTCCAGGCGAGATCAAAAGCTCCAAAGGGTAACCAGAGAAAGAAATGGCGCAAATCAACAATTCAGCTAATCCCTGTTGCTCCTTCATCCTCACAAACAGAAAAAACCGAAGCCATAGAAAAGCCAGATAACAACGCAAGTGAGGTGGATATTCCTTTGAAGTTACCAAAGGCTATGCTATCAGCTGCATCTAACACCACAAAGCCAGAAAACAATGGTGCAAACGAAGCAGGCGTACCTTTGAGGTTACCAAGGGCCATGCTATCAGCTGCTGCATCAAATAGCAGTGCCCTGCTGAGAGAGCGGAACGCTGATCAATCCAACGAAGCAGTGAACAAGGAAAACGTTGCACTTCCTACAAGAAGTCCTGCCCGGCCGCCGAGAACATCGGAGGAGAAAGAAAACTATGGCCGCTAACTTTGAGAACTATATCCTGACTTACCATTTAAAGATCCCAGTTTCTGTGGGTTTGTTGGAGGGAAAAAAATGCGGGCACTTAAGTATGATTAATCTTAATTACTGAGTGTGGAGGAAAAATGTGTAAGTGATTTCATCCTAGAAATCCAGGCTTAGATTAGGAATCATTTTTTGTTCTTTTGTACCGTATGGCAGTGGTGAGATGACTCTTTCGTGTTTCGTGCTCTATTATCAATGGTAACAGTGCATCACCGATGCATCACTTTAATTCAGTTCAAGCATAAAATTGAACTCCATTTTGAAAAATAAAGGGAAAAAAAAAAATCATTTTGGCACCTTCTTAGAGCATCTCCAGCCCCATTTTGGAGTGCGTTGAGATGCGTTTGTTTTCCAATACAGCAGTAAAAGCACCTTTAATTTGCCTCTCATAAACAGTGTACAAATATAAATAGCACATACTGTTTACCAACAGCAAATAGTATGCATGGATTAAAAGTTAACAATATTTTATCAACTTTCAAAAAAAAAATACAAGCAACAGTATATGAATTCTCTTCTGCTTTTGATTTCAATCATTAGATGGTATATACCATCATTTAAACTGTTGGATTAAAAGCTAATAATATCTTATCAATTTTTATAAAAAATACAAGTAAAAGAACATAATTTTTTTTTTAATTTCAATCGTTAAATGATATGCAATATTATTTAAACAATTGAATAAAATTGTAAACATTATCAATCTACAATAATTTAGTTTATAAATTCAAATATATTATGAATATTAAAACTCAAAGACTATTTGAAAATTTTATCCAAAACTCTCTGAAAAATACTTTGCAAAATCCCTTTTCATATAAAAGTTATATTTCAAAAACTTTCCTAAAATGAATTTTAATACTGGTAGTCCATCGGTACAAAGCTTTCAAATTCATCTTCTAAAGAAGATGAGATAATGAGTACACTTATTGTTTCATATGAAAAGTATCAAGCAATGTTGGCGATTACAATAGAGTTTTTTAATTTTAAGATATAATTTTATTTTTATTTAATAAATTTATTTTAGTTCGTTTAATATATTATATTATTTTAATTTTAAATAATTTTTAATATATTTATAAATTTAGAGTAAAATATGTAAGTTATTTTTTAATCATATTAATATATTAAATTTTATTATAAATAAATATATAGGTATATATGGTAAGTATTGAATAAAATATGACTATAATATGTAAAATGTATAAATAATATAATATTAGTAATGAGAAATATTAAATGAGTTGTAAAAAGAAATATATGGAAAATATTTTTTTGAAGTTGAAAATAAAGTAATAGACCGCTATAAATTTATTGTAACAGCTATAATTTGAGGAAGAGTGATGATAGATATAGCAGTCTGTTTTGACGCAGGCTGCATTTTTTTATTAATTTTTTTTAATAGAATTATCCCCTGCTCACATGAAAGTAATTTTTTTTATACTATTTTTTTTGTAATTTTATGCCGAATTCACTATTTTTTTATTTACCGCTTTGCACCTGCCCCATGTGAAGAATCATTTTCCTTTGAGTAAAGGGTTGGAGATGGTGTTTACACACTGATTCAGACATTAATAAAGGACTACATTTTATTCTTTCTTCAAAAGGCACTACGCATATCTTAACTTATTACCTTTTGTAAATTTACTTCCTTAGTTTACAATTTGTTTATTTTAATATCTTATGCTCCGTTTGTGTACGAAAAATATTCTATCTTTGAAAAATATTTTTTAAATAATTTTTTTTATATTTAGTTAAAATATGAAAAAAGATAATAAATAAAAAAATAATGTATTAAAAAATAAAAAAATATTTAATAAATGAGAAAAAAAGACATTGAAAAAGATATTAGAAAATATTTTCTCCTCCTTAAAATGGGAAAATATTTTCTCTTGTTTTAAAGTAATTTGTCTTTGACTGATACATTATTTTCCTTTAACTTATTTTTTTTAAGTAATTCAAATACTAAAAAATAAGAGAAAATATTTTCTGAAAGAATATTGTTCACAAACAAACAGAGTTTTAATTTATTAAAATATAACTTATAAATATTTTTCAATTAATTTCAATAATTAATAAAAATATCTCTTAGACACATTAATAGTATTAAAAAAATATTAATAAATTTTAGTTTTATCCCGAGTCAGTATATAGGTTAAAGGCACAAACAAATTCAAGAGTCTGCATGCACATGTATTAATCTAACATTAATTTAGGATAACACCAGAGAATGATAATTACACTTTACTTTGATTTTATTAACTATTTAAATGATTTAACTTTTTTTAATTTAAAATAATTATATATCTTTTAATATTAATATTAATTCAAAAAATTATTTAATTCATATAGATAAAAATTTAATAATTTCAATACAAGTAATTTATTTTGATTTAATAATTCTTATATTATAATCACTGAGAACTTATTATGTTATTTTATTTTACTTTCAACTTATATTGTTAAAATTTTTAAAATAGTTATATTATTTATTTGCTAATTTAATTATGCAATGTACACTTTTAGTTTTTAATTCTTTAATGCTTTTAAGTATTTATATAAATGATATTTATATTTAAAAAATCGATGATAAATTTAATTTTGATTTTTTTAATTTTTTTTTTAATAAAAGTGATGGGATATGATACTGAAAATATTATATATATTGAAAAAATTAATATAAAATAAAATAATTAAAAAATACTTTATATGTATTATTTTTTTAAAAAATAGAATAAATAAAGTTGATATAAATTGATAAAGTATTCTTTTTAGTTATTTTATTTTATATGAAATTTGTCCATTCTTTTTAGTTATTTTATTTTATATGAATTTTGTCCATACATATAATAGTTTGGGATATTACATAAAAAATTCTAACCTTTAAGGATACTTTCAAATAAAACTCTATCCAATTTTTTCTTTAAAATATAATCATAACCTTTAAAATATTATTAAAAAAAGTCCTCATTGAATTACTGTAGTGGTAATACTGAGTTTTTTGTTGAAATTTCATATACCTAGTATGCTGAGTTTTTTGTTATAATAACTAAATTGCATTTTTATCTGTTTAAACAGTCTGCTGATCCAAAATGAAACACTTAATTGGAGGGAAGAAAATATCAATTTGAGGTAAATGCATCGGTTTTACCTCATGTTACCAGTACAATCATCGAAGTGGGTTCCATAAATCATAAAAAAATAGTTTTATCTCATGTTACCGGTACAGTCATTCAAGAAAGACTTTTCTTTTATAACATTTTAAAGGTTGTGGTTATATTTTAAAAAAAATTGAATAAGGTTTTATTTAAAAGTATCTCAAAAATTGAGACTTTTTATGTAATTTTTCTTAATAATTTTTGTATTGTATCCTATTATTTTTATTTAAAAAATTTAAATGAAAAAAATTAAAATTAAATTCATTGTTGATTTTTATAAAAAAATATAAAAATCATTTATATAAATATTTAAAAACAGTAAACAATTTAACATTAAAAATAGAGAAAAATATAATTAAATACCTTATATGGTTTAGCTCATTTTTGGATAAAGAACTATGATTTCTTTGATAACAAAGAGTTAACTTGTGATATATATCGTTAGTATATAAGACATTTCTCACTAATTCCGACATGACAGAAATAAATTTGAAACTTTAATAGCCACGGGGATTGTTGAGATTCCTCTTTCCAAAAACTATCTCAATCAAACATTACAAAATTAATTATTTCCAAAAAAAAAATTACTAAATCAATTCTCTCCCCTCGTCAGTTCATCTTTGCTCGCCGCCCGCCAATTCTTTTCCATCAGTATCACAAGGCTACTATTCTTTTCCTCCCCATCAACCCAATTATCTCTTTTTTTTCCCCTTCAATAATCATCACTTCATCAAGAAATCAGAAAAAAGAAAGAGCATAGCAGAGCAAGAAAAGAGGATCAAGAAAAGAAGAATGATTTTTTTTTTCTGGGTCCTTTTCTCGCTTCCACAGCGAGCAAGGCTCACTCTACACAACGCTAAAACTGTTAAAGACTTAAGGTCAAGAATGGATGCTGATGTTGCTGAAGCATTAAAGAAAGCCAAGCTCATCAAGGTCTGGTTAGAGGCTTTGGATCTGTCCAACGCTGCTAACCGGAGTTTACCTGGTTATGGACCTGGGTCTTCATCGGACCGAACCAGAACCTCTGTGTTCAATGGGTTGAGGAAGAAACTTGAAGATTCTATGGAGAATTTTAGTAGCCTGAGAGAGAAGATATCAACTGAGTATAGACTGTTCAAAGAAGGTATTTTACTGTCACTGGTGAAAATCCTGATGAGAGGACACTTGATCGTTTGATCTGTACAGGTCAGTGAATGACGCTTGATTTTGATTAATTTTGAGACTTTTTGATTAAATCCCAGGTCAAGAATTTTTGTGGGTTGCAGATTGATTTAATGAATCTTCTTGTTTTCAGGTGAGAGAGAGACTTTTCTGCAGAAAGCAATTCAAGAACAGGGAAGGGGAAGGATTTTTGACACTATAAATGAGATACAAGAAAGGCATGATGTTGTCAAGGAGATGGAGAAGAATCTAAAAGAGCTACACCTAGTATTTTTAGATATGGCAGTGTTGGTGCAAGCTCAAGGTGAGCAATTGGATGATATTGAAAGCAATATGCAGAGGGTGAGCTCTTTTGTTCGTGGAGGAACACATCACTTGCAAACAACTAGAGTTTTGCAGAAGAATACCAGAAAATGGACATGATATACCAGAATGAAGATTGGCAACATATAGATACGTTTGGCAATAAGATGATTTATATCAGTCCGAAGTCATCTTTCATGGGGTCAGCTTCACTTGGAGGGACATGTAATAAGATTTATCTTCCAAAAATGCGAGAAACTGAGTGTGTTTTCTTTTCAATTTCTACTCAGAAATATCGTTATTTTTCAGGTAGTTTTACCAATGAATTTTCCCATACTTCAAAGCAACCCAAGAAGAAGAATTGGTTTTGGATTCATAAATCTGAGTTCTAGATTGGTGCTTTTGTACATTGCCTTTAATATGAGACATCTGCTTCTGCTGTTCTAGTTAGTGTAGGAGTATGAGACTTTCAATAAGTTCTGTTGTTCTACTTCTGCTGTTCTATTTTTTTTCCTTGAACAACAGCCAGCACCTTGCAGATTATTTTATATAATGTCTTTGTTTGCATGATTCTGAATTCTACTTAACTACTAATAGAATGCTGGATATTTTTTTTTTGAACCCTCTTCTTATAGAACAATTTCAACTTGAAAATTTCATTTTGCCCAATGATGCATATGCTAATGAACAAATAGAAGTTTAATCGAAGTACTGTCAAATAATTTCACATGCTTCAACAACAGTACAATCAATGGGCAAATCTTGTTATCTTGCTAAACCTCAGGTTGGAACAAAATATTATAGTGGAAAAAAAATCATTTACAAACCAATACATGAATAAGTCACCAACAAATACCATATCTTCTTCCATAGAATTAGAAAAGAGTAAAACATCCATTTAATTGTTGCAAATACACTCCTAGTTTGCTCCACCATCAGATGGTGGTACATCATATATTGTGAATGTAACTATAAAGAATACACCTTACGTAAGTTCATAAAAAATCATTAAAACATTATCAAAATCACCTCAACGGTTATAGAAGAGGACTTGATCAATCAAAACTGTATCAGGTAAACTCAAACAACAAACCAATATCATAATTCAGTCAGGTTCACCGCACATGAAATAAGCATTTCACTTAAGAGTAGAGAGGTGCATATGAGACTCTCCACTGTGAAATTGGGATTCTTCAATCTAGTTGGCACAGCTCCTAAAGACATCAAGACCCATTTCAGTCGGATCAGTCGCCTGTAACTTTACCTGGATACCATCTAGTTGCCTCTTGAACCTGTCCTTAGAACTTGCGTAGGTATCTTGCTTCTCACCCTTGATGTATCAGAAGACCTTGTACATAGTTAAAAAAAAAATGAAAGCACCAATATTAGAGAGAAAGCTGAACTTACACAAATATCCATACAACTAAGCTACTTTTAACATGTGTTTTCAACATGCAATGAAGAAAATTCTGCTCTTTTTGCCTTCAATTTCAAAAATTTCAGCTGGCTGTCATCATGCACAGCCATTCCAGATGCCGCATTAGCCTGTATAGAGAAAGTGAAAACAGTAAGTCTTCTTGAAGATCGTCCATCCACATGCTGTTACTCTTATCAATTCATTCCCTTTTAGATAAGCATATCCATGCAATTTGGTCCCAAATACCGCCACATCGTAGTCGACATCTTCTGTCCATCTCTGCAATACCGTCACCATCGTCGTTGACGTCTTCCGTATTATTCAATATGACATCACCGATTTCGTCACCTTTATTACATCAGTAAAATTAACGGCTGAAAAATATTTTTATATGTTAAGAACGTATACTACAGGTTTTTGTCACGAAATAAATTATATTTTTCTATCTGAAAATATGTCAAATCACAGGGTATTTAATTACATTTTTCCTTTAAAAATATATATTACATAATTAAATTTTAAAATAAATAGAATTATTTTAATAAAATTTTAAAAATATAAATTGAACACACAATCAAATAACATAATAAACTACTAAAAATATAAATAATCATGAATGATTATAATATAAAAACTATTAAATCAAAGTAAATTATTTATATGAAAATTATTAGATTTTTATTATGTATAAATCATTAAATAATTTTTTAAATTAATAATAATAATTATTGTGAAAAATATATAATCATTTGAAATTAAAAGTAATTAAGTCATTTAAATTATTAACAAAGTTAAAATGGAGTGTTATTATTAAGAGAAGGAGTGTAAAAATCTCTACCCTTAAGTCCCATTTGATTTTTTGAGCGGAACGACCATGTGAGATTACCAGACGGCATTTTTAGGGACTTTTAAACGAAACGACATCGCAAAAGACACTCAAAACCACAGTCGTTTCTTTTCTAACGCGCAAAGCCCAAATCATCTAGGAAAAGGGCACAAAACGACAACTGGAAGATGGAGCCTATTTTCAAAATAAATAAAAATTAAAAAAAAAAGAGAGAAGAGGGAGGCAAACAAAATTCAAAATCCGCCATTGATTACAGAAAGAACTGAGCTCCTCATTTCAGAATTTAGAACGTTAGGGATCAGATCGCCGCTTAATAAAAAGAAGATGAAGAAGCCGAATCGCCGATCTAAGCGAACCAGTGTCACCGATTCTTCACCGCTACCAGCCATACCTGACGATAAACAGCAGCAGCAGCATTGTGATAGGAAAGTTGAAGATTTAGAGAAGGAGAACGAATCTCTCAAGGTTTACTTACACATTATAATTTCTCGAAGTATTCTCTCTTTCAAGAAAAAAAAAAAGATTTGATTTCAATTTTTAGCATTTGAATCTGATTATCTGCCAAATTATAGCTATTTTAGATTGGGAAATTTTAGGTTTTCTTGCAAATTCTTTTACATAGATTTTGCAAAAATGGCTGTGTTATGGGAATTGTATTCTAGGAAGACATTATTGATCCTAGTTTCATATATATATATTCTTTTTGCAGATTGTGATCGAGGAGTTGAAGAACAAATTGGCTAATGTGTCACCTAATAGCCTTCAAAAAGACAAGGAAGATGATAAAGATTCTCAGAAGCTTGTTGCCCTTGAAGAACAGGTGGATCTATACTCACATTTTCAATGATACGGTGTAAATTGTGCAATAATTATTAATATATACGCCAACTTATTCAGGTTGTGCAGTTGAAGAAGAAGCTAAACGGGTTATCTCAGCTCTCAGCACAAAAGCAAAGCTCATCCCAAAAGAAAAAGAAGGGAGAGGCAGGTGTCTCCGCTTTGAATGAAATTCAGAGATTGAAAGCTCAAAAGGTGAATGCTTTGCTATACTTCACATAAAATTGTGCTCATCAAAACTGATTAATTAATTCTAATATCTATTAGCTTGCATTGCTTATAGTAATTTTGTTTATAGGTTCAACTTATTTGCAAGATGAAACTAGAGTCTGTGCAATTCAGGCTATCAAGGGCTTCATTGGAAAAAGAAGTTTTTCAGGTGTTTGTTTTTGATACTTAATGATAATAAAGTTCTCTCTCTTTTGTCTCTTAATTACATTTGGGTTTGCAAATTATGGCTTGGGAGTTTATATATATAGCCCATGCTTTAGATGGTTCAATTACTTTGCACTCTTTATTACATTTGATTTTGGCAAATTATGGCTTGGAATTATATATATATATACATATATATATATATATATATATATACATACATACATATATATAGTCTATGCTTTAGAGGGTTCAATTACTTTGTAGCCTTTATTCCATAGGATTGAAGTTTATTGAGATCTAACTGTCTCATGTGTATTGTTGTCTTCTGAATGATACAAAACCAAACTAGTGAATGATACAAAACTAAACTAGTTAAAAAGAAATCCAAGCATTGATATGGAATTTTCTAAGGCTTCCATCTTTTCTATAGAAATTCACCTATTCATTTCTACTGGCTGCATAAAAGGACATCTCAAATAATGCAAACTAAGCTACCAAGTTTCTTCGGAGTAATAGTTACACTATGTTGTAAATGTTATATGTTATGTTTTCCCATCAACAGCTCAAGAAAGACCAAAGGAGGAAAGACTATGAAATGCGTAAATTGCTAGCTTTGAACGAGAAGCAGAAACTAGTAAGTTGATGTACCTTCTAAATTTGTGCACTCATTTTTTTCTTCTTAAATATATTAAGATATTTTCTGGAGAATCCTCTGACTAATTTGTTATGGTCTAATGTCAGGTATTGCAGCGAAAGACGGAAGAAGCATCAATGGCTGCTAAGAGGTTGAAAGACCTATTAGAATCTCGAAAGGCTTCGTCTCACAGAACTCCTGGTCAGGGCATATGCTGTTTTTGTGCAATTCATCTTTTTTGTTTAATGATTTATTGACTTATTCTTGATTTCCTTTCTCATATAGATGCTAAAAGTGGCCAGAGTCCTGGAGTCCAGGTATGCATAACTTAATATAAAGGACCAATAATGTATATGTTTGGACCAGCTGATCAGTAAATAATGAGGAGTTTTTGTTTGGTTATGCTCGTTCAGGGTATAGAACTCGAGATTAAGATTGCTGAAAGGGTGGAAGAAATACGCTCCGACTATGAGCGGCAAATGGAAGAGTAAGTTCCTGTAGTTTTATCCAAGGGTAAATTACTCATAGCATCTGGAGCTTCAATTTTCCAGGTTGTTTACTTAATTCCTGTATGCTTTGTGTTTTCAAACATGTAACCACTATAGGTATTGGTTGTAGATTCAGTTCTACTGGATTTATGTTTTCTTGGTTTTTTCCTCATTTTATTGAGGTCAAAATGGAAGCTGAATCTGTCAATTAACTTTATTAGTATTCAAATTAATTTGGCCAGGATGGCTGATGAGCTCAGAAAGTTTGAGGAAGAAGCAGAAATGCTGAGGGAAGAAAATTTTAGGTGAGAATTAGTTTCTTAACCTTCTTCCTAGTGTTTGAACCATTTCCTTCTCAGAATTGTTATACACGACTACCAAATGCCAAAAGACTGTTTAAGCATGTTCTTCCATGTTCTATGGTGACCTAATGCTGTAATGCTTTATAATCTTTTGTTCCCCATTCGTTTAAGGTACTTGTTACAGGAGAAAGAAGTTGACTGCACAGTGAAGGAATCGGAGCTGAGAGACGTCAAAGAAGAAGTAGTCAGGTTAAGTAGCATGGTTAATCAACTAGGAATACCGAAGGCAGGAGTTCATAAAAAGAAGCCAGATGTAAGTACATTTTTCTGGTCTCTAGGCCTTGCTTTTCTTAATCTTCCCAACTCCTAGTTCCATACTATTAGAGCTTGGACATTGTAATGGGCCTCGAACCTAAGAGATACTCTCATGGTATCTAAGTTTTGTCTATTAATCAGAAAAACATGCATTTTTGATTGATTGGTGATACTTGTTGGTCAGATGGTTCTTGTTAAGCCTTCTATTTCCACTGGAAGTAGTACTAATTTCATGGAAACACCGGAATTGGAATATTCTGGATCTGGAGGAAGTAATGCTGTGGAGAAATCTACACCACGAGTGTGCTGCTCTTGCGGTAAAAGATCTCTTTGCAAGACGTCAAAATGCGAATGCCTGGCTGCGTTTGGTAGCTGTGGTACAGGATGTGGGTGTTCACCCTCTAGATGCACCAACAGAGGAGTTTTCTCCATCAAGATGGATGACTCACTTCAACAGGAGGTGGCTCAAGAGACGATGCAGAGTTCAGGCACTTCAGAAACAGAGAGAGGCATTGTTGTTTCTCAACCTGCTGACTTGGATAGTGATAATGTGCCAAGAAGGAAGCCTTTGTCTGAAATTGGAAATACAGTAGTGTTCCATACTCACATCCTTTTTAATTCTTGTCCCGTCCTCTATTTGTCCTTCAGCATGAAATTATTTCCTTCGCTCCTTAGGGGAGCAAATATTTTTTAACTGAACAACCCCTTCTCTCTCCCTCTCTCTTTTTTTATTTTTCTTGTTTGCTCATTTGCTTGCTGTTTCATTTTCCCTTCTTTTGTTTTCCTCGACAACTAGCTAACAGAAATTTAAATCTCTACAGGTAAATCCAAGTCCTAAAAGACCTGGGAAGAAAATGAGAGGAAAGAAACCAGTTGCTCAGCATGATATTGTAGAACCGCCTTACTCAATACCAGAAATTGCTGAAGGCACTAACAAAGAAGAGAAAACTGATCTGGCTGTGGCAGATAGGCCTATGAGGTTAATTAGGGCTAAGCGATCTGCAGTCTGAAATAAGTATACTTCAACAGAACAAATTGATCTGCTTAATATTTCGTTGTGAAAGACATTTGTTTTCCTGCTCGAGGAAGTTAAGCTCAACAGCCTAGAACGTTGAATGAGTTGAACTGTAACCTTCATATTGAATGTTGAGATGTATATAGTTCCCCAAAAGTTGAAATTATTAAGTGGGGGTACAACGAGGAGTTTGAGAACCTCTTCTATGAAGGTACCTTGTTTGAGATAGAGAAATGAAAGTTTCTATGCTTACTGAAATGATTGAGTTTCTGCTGCAAGGGTGAACCCCTGCTTTTTGAAAAAATTTAAGGCTATTCCTCCGGCATCTTAGATGGAACATGATCCCCCGCGCAAGAGGTCAAGCTTCTTCACCGGCACTGTGGGGGTCTCGAAAGCCCCCAGTTGGTGTTCCCCCACCCCCAATTATGTATGACAAAAACAAGATAGAACATGACCAGGCGAAACTGATTTTGAACTTACAACTTACATTATTCATCCTTATCGATTCCTACAAGTGACTCCATTTGATGATCAGTTTAATGGTGGATACACTTTGATCCGCTGTTTAACGGGCTGAACAAAATTGCTTAAAACAACAAATCCTTGTTTCTTTATTTTTCTGCTTTGACTAAGTGCCGTTGCTCTCTTTATTCGAAATCCGTTACTCTTCAGTGTTTTTTTTTCAAATGGAGAGTGAGGCGCCCGTGGGGTTCAGAGCTTCCTAAGGGAAGCCTTCCCACCCAAGCCTTGACCTGGATTGTTGCTTTTCAGTGTTTATGGAGATCAAATTTGGCATAGTCTGAAACTGGCTTGGGGTTAATGGAAAAAAAAAGACGACATTTAAGGATATCATAAAAGAAGTTAAGAGATATGAGTGGGAGAATCATTGGTGTGAAATTGAAAGAGAATCCCAAATGCGGTGGCTGTTGCTCAAAAGAGTAGTTGGTGAAGATTTAGGGAAAAAAAACTATAAGTAAAAGGCAAATTATTATTTTTCTCCTATGTTTTAATCTAATATGCTATTTTATCATTGATATTTAGAAAAATATTAATTCATCCCAAATATTTATAAATTTGTGTACTATTTTATCCCTGATAGAAAATTTATGAATGATAACTGTTGCAAATGTCAAAGATGAATAAGTATTTTTTCAAATATCAAGAATAAAATAGTGTATTAGATCAAAATATAGAGGATATATAACAATTTACCCTCAGTAAAAATATAAAAAAGTTTTTCCTCAAAAGAAATAAAAAGTAGAAACATAACACACATAACACTCGTAAAAATACGGAACGCGCCCAAAGACTGCAAACCACCAACTCGGTCCAATTACATAATTTTCGTTCTCTGAAGCGACTTCTTCCCCAAGTCATGTTAGTAACTTCATCGATAATTTCTCCAACACCGTTTACTAATGAGATTTGCTTCTGCTAATATCAAGTTTGGTGACCCAATAGTCAAGTTGATCAGCAACACAAGCTGAACCTGTGGAACCATATGAGCCGAATTTCTTAACAGCATTTTCTACTCCAAGGTATTCGTATACGTCCTCTTCAAAAATTGGACTTATACTTCTCATGTCATCAAGGCTTAGATCCTGAAGCTGACAGTTCTTTGCAACACACAAGGCAACGGACCTTCCAACTAGATCGTGCGAAGTTCTGAAAGGCATCCCCTGCAAAAAATAAAATAAAATAACATAAAAAAGACATATATAGGGGAACATTTTGTCAACCAAAGTAGAATTTGCAGAGTAACTGAAAAACAGTATGCCCAAGAATAAAAAGATTATATCAATAATGATAAAAAATTAAAAGAGAACAAAAACAAAGGAGAATGCAGATAGAATGGCAATATGGAACCTGAGTATGGATGGCTACCATGGCTCTAAAAGCAAACCCGACTTCAATATGCAAGCTGACTACAAAACTATGCTCACATTAACATATATAAATTGAGTAATGATACTGATCATGCTCATGTTATTCATTATCCAGGATCATTTGCTTTCTTTGATGTTTTTCCCAAGTTATAACTTAGCAAGGAGCACTGCTAAAGAGGCAATTCTTTCTCTCACCATGTTAGAGCAACTCGTTTGCTTCTCAAACATTTACTAATTATTTGCTTCTTAAATCATTCTACCTAATCTAAAGGAATAGTCAAATTCAGAACCAGAGAAAGAAAAATCACTATTGTCAACAGCCGATGGACTGAAACTCCCTTTCTAGGGTACTTCAGTAATATGAAGAACAATCAATGGTTGACATCTGGTTGTTTACATAAATATTTAATGTGCATGATTACTGCCAAACATCTCAGCCTAGAAGCTTGAAAACAACTGATTACAATTGATTATGCTACCAGTGATTCCATGTGATGTGCACTTAAAAAAATGAGCAGGACGTGATTGTCTCTGTATCTAAGTTCCAGGTGAGGCATTTCCAATCATGTCGCTGAAGAAACATAAGCTCTTCTAGACAGTGAAAAAGAATGTTAAGTATGACTTGCCTTTTTAACGAGATAATCTGCAAGTGTTGTGGCATCAAGATAGCCAGCTGGCAACGACTTTTGAATTTTTGCATGATTAAAGGTGATGTTCTGTGCAAACTCAGCTGAAACTTCAAGCATCGCTATAATTGTCTTGACACTATCAAATACAGGTTCCTTATCTTCCTGCCTTGGAAAAAGGATTAATCGAATTCCAACAGATTTAAAATTGAAAGAAGCGAGCAACAACCGACAGTTGCATAAATATGCATTGGCTAGCATAAACTTAATAAGAGGAAAAAACATGCATATACCCAAGTTCAAATATAAATCCAATATATAGGTCTTAACCTTAAAGCATATGACTGGAATAGCCAAAGTTCTACGAATATAAACAGGCCGGTGTCTCAAATATGTGAGATTCACAAAAATCTTTCATTATTGCATAAAATGCATACCTGCAAATCACGATTATAAGCAAGTGGAAGTCCTTTGCACAATGTGAGAAGAGTAACCAGGTCTCCAATGACTCTAGCAGACTTCCCTCGAACCAGTTCCATAGGATCTGGATTTTTCTTCTGAGGCATAATGCTACTTCCAGTTGAAACAGAATCATTTGGTGTAATAAACCCAAACTCCTCCGAAGCCCACAATACCCATTCCTCACCCAGCCGAGAAAGATGAATGGCTGTGATGGAATTAGCAGACAGAAATTCCAACACAAAATCTCGGTCTGAAACTGCATCGATACTATGAAAAATAATGAAGCATAACCAATTGCCCAAAGACATAAGATATTAATAAATAGGGAAATATATAATAACAATGATCCACCGATATAAACAGTCTAATTCATCCATTTGGCATACAAAGCCATTAAAAAATATATTAATTAGATAGTTAAACAACAACATTTTTCTTTGATTCCCTGTGAAATTGAAGGAATCAAATGATGTTTTGGGTTGTTATCAAATTTGAAATCTTAAAAGAGTCAAATATTCAAAAGAGTACATACCTATTCCTCATTGGAGCAGTGAATCCTAAAGCATCAGAAGTCATAAACCTATCAATCGGTAGACCAGTGCCAGCCAATGCACATGCACCCAAGGGGCAGAAATTCAGCCTAACTCTACAATCGCATAAACGGCTGGCATCACGTTCAAGCTACAAGACAGCATCATGAAACATTTATCTTCTATGGAGACACCAGAAGTAATTTAAACAAAGTACAGATTTGATTTTGATTAATATAACACGATGATTAATCTATTGCAAAGTAAACTAACATATCCTTTATGCTTAGAATCCAAAAGAGATGTCACATAGATCAACTTCTTAGTCAAGGACAGTTTTCAATTGCAGCTTTGTGTGTTTAGATCATATAAATGCGAAATTCAAAATATGTGACCCTGGCCTAGAAATAAGGAGTTCAGGCGAGGAACAAATCTAAAATCAACAAATACAAATACAAATCTCAACCAGATTATCCATTAAAACATCCACTATAACAGTGGTTGACAAATAAATAGTACCTGCTCAACATAAGCCAACAGAAGATGCGATAATAAAACAGGTTGTGCCCTTTGCAAATGCGTATAACCAGGAACAATGAGCCCCTCATTGTCCAAAGCCAAAGTCACCAATGCAACTTGTAGAATTTTGATACATGCAATGATTCTAGCAATAGCATCACGACACCACAGGCGAAAATCAGTCAAAACCTGGTCATTTCTGCTTCGAGCTGTGTGCAACTTTTTTGCTGGCTCACCAATCATATCAATAAGTGCAGCCTCAATGTTCATGTGCACATCCTCCCTGTCTGTCCTCCACACGAATTCACCAGCTTCAATGCGTCTTTGAATCTCATCAAGACCTTGTAGAATGCTATCCTTATCATTAACACTTATTAATCCCTACAAATAGAAACGGATATAGCCATATACATTTCATTAAAAATGAACAACATATACAATCAGCATAACTAATTCAATCCTTATAATTTAGTAAAAGGAAAAAAAATTACATAGTTAAAAGGTTAACAAATTTAGATGCATCACATTGTGGATTTACACTGAATTTAAGGGAAAAACCATAAATTTGTTAAAAGCAGAAGTAAAAGCAAACTCAAACTTTTTCTTCTTTCACTATACCGCATTTTCCCAGCGACCAACCAAAAAGATCACATCTTTACAAAAAAAAGAACAGAAAGATCAATTTTTTTCTAACAAAAAAGGAAATGAACAGAGAATTAATTAACAAGAACCTGTTGGCAGAGCATTGAGGCATGAGCTTTACTACCCATGATATCATACTTATACAGCTCCTTATCAAAAGAAATAGACTCAGTAAATTTCTCCACAATATCAGTAACAGTCTTTTTAAACCTTCCGCCCCATAACTTCGTCTCCTTACTGTGCTTTTCTTTTGTTTCGATTTCAGACTTAGGTGATCCGCTCATGGCTCTAGCTATGCATAAACCCTGAACCCTTACATTTGAAATACTATTGGGTGCAAAAGAAAGAAAGGGGACCAAGACTTTGAGTGTGATTTGCGCGTGGGGAAGTGGGTATGCAGCAGCAGAAGGAGAAGGAGAGTGCAGAAGCCATCCCATGTTCAAAGACTGCAACAAAGAGCCGGCGTTTGGCAGGGCTTTTGTTCCCCTATTGAACCAAGGGATCTTTACTAAGATGCCCTCAAAAAGTCACCTCAAGGACTAAAATACCCGCTCTGCCCAAAACGCGTAAAAAAAAAAAACAAATTAAAAATTCCTCACCGTTTTCCATGGTTTCTCCTGCTTTCTTATCATCTTTTTCTTCTTGTTCTTCTTCTTTCTTCTTGTAGCCCATAACAATCCCTTCAGTACCTGATTGTTTGTTTCCAAACCATCGTCTTGACCATAACATGGAAGATCATGAAAGTTGGATCAGTTCTTAAGCTGCAGAAGCACCGCTCAAACAAGCACGTGTCTCTCTATGATGAGTGGATGGGTGGTACTGGTGAAAATTGCAGAAGAAAATTTTTTCAGAAATTGAAAGAGGTACCCAGAAAGCAAAAAGGCAGATTGAAGATCAGAGGACTTGGACTTGCACTTGCTGTTGCTGAATCTAATAAATTAATATCGATCTTCAAGAGGAAAGGACTAAACTTGCACAAAATAAACCGTTGGAAAAATGATGATTATTTGCTGAGAACTTGACACATTTCTGCGAAGCAAGGTATTGTCTCTTGAGGAAAAAACCCAAAGGTAAATTTATTTCTCAACTTTCAATCTTCAGAATGTGATGTTTAAATAATAATAATTATTATTTTAAGTTTGTACGTTCTCTTTCCCTTTTCTCTTTGTGCATTAAGGAAAATTTGACTTTATCTTCTAATACTTTGTCAAACTTTTTTTTTTTTTTGAACGTCACAGCTTCATTACTTAACCAGAAACATGAAACATCAGAATACAAAGTTTTGACCAAGTCATAAGGGGGATTTACAAAAATAGAAGGATGATGTCTAATACAGCCAAGGTTTTTAGTCACCCAGACAGTAGCTCTGTTAGCAGCTCTTTTGACAGAACGAAACTCAAAGAAAATTTTCAGAAAATACAATGACCGTAATGTCTTTCACAAGAGCTTGAATTTGCCAAGGAATACCGACTATTCCACCAGAAATAGCGTCGATGGTGAGCTTGGAGTCTGATTCAAACACAGCTTTCCGAATCCCCTTTTGCTTTGCCTTAGCTACGTCAGCTAAGAGAGCTTTCCGTTTACCTTCCAACATAGAAGAAACCTTTCAAGAAAACCAAAAACCATCAACATAGATCCCTTGATGATCGCAAACCACCACAGCCACAGCAGTCTCCCTTGAAACTTGATCAAAACTTGAATCTGTATTAAACTTGAGAAATCCTGGAGAGGGAACACACCAGCCAGTCTGCTGATTAGAAACAGCAATAGGAAGTCCTGTGGATAACTGGATTGGCATGTTCAGTTGAGTTTGCCAGGCATCAACATCTTTCGAAACAAAGGTACTCTCAGCTTGAGCAACAGGTAAACTGAGCCAAGGATATCAAAGCTGAGAGTATATCCTCCTATCAAGCACAAAAGTTTCCATGAGGGAAAAAGTAAAATCGTTACACAGAGGGAGTAAAAGGAGGACAGAGCCAAAAAAAAAAAAACTAGTGATTATACTAAAAGAAAACAGAACTATAAAAAAAAATGAAGTTTTTTTTTTTATTTTCATTTTCATTTTCAATAAAATATATAGATTTATATATCTATATATATAAAGTTTGATTGAAAATGAAAATTTTTATTATCAAAAAACATTGCACTGATTTAATAATTACAAATACTTTTATTAGAAAAAAAATTATTCAATACATAATAAACTTAAAAAAAATAAAAATATATATCCTAACGAAAAAACGTTAATGTTAATGTTGGAAGTGACTAAGAAGCCAAAATATAAAATAAACTCCAAAAATACACAGTATAATAAATACATAATACTACATGACAGAACCAAAAATCTCATACATTCTTCAAAATGAAAAAAAAAAACTAAAACAGAAAAAATGAATGAGAAACCCAAAATAAACCAAAATGATACAAAAATTGAATCAGAAACTTGGTTTCCAACCATTCAGTAGGAGTTTTCTTCAAGCCAGTAGCAGAAATATCCGCTTTGATAGACGCAGGAGAAGAGGCAGCAGAACCTTCAAGCAAGTAAAATTCTGTGATAAAGGCAGTTCTCTTCGATGGGCGAGACG
>CATIWM010226040.1:0-14373 GCA_949671775.1 Mallotus repandus
ATAAAATGAAAAGAGAAAAAAAATTACAGAGAAAAAAAGAGAGAAGAAGAAAAAGGAAGCAAAAAAATCGTTGTAAAGAATGAAAAGAGAAAAAAAATTGTAGAGAAAGAAAGAAAAAAAAAGACCGTAAATTTGAAAAAAAAAAAATTTCTTGTGTTGATGGTTTTGTAAATTTTTTTTAATTGACCGTAAAAATGAAATTTTTTTTCTTTTTATACATTTCTAAAAAAATCCCTATTATCTTTCCCCATATGACGCTCTCTATTTATCCAAAACTTACCATTTACAAAGTACCACAATAATTTTTTTGAAAACTTCCTTGGAATCTAATCAACAACCCCCTCCAAAAACAGATTGCTGATGCTGATGATTCTACAAATAAATAAGATCTTAACAACCCACTCCAAAAGAAAGGGGAAAAAAATTTGAGAAAACAGGTTGCTGATGATGATCGACTCTACAAGTAAACAAAGCAATCTAAATGTTGCTAACATAAATCATCACATTTTTCTCGAAATAATCATTTCCGCATCTCACAGTTCTTACTTCTTAAGAGTACTCTAAATCATGCAACGAAAATAAGGCAATTATGCATAATATCATCCTAAACACAGGGCCGCCTCAAAATCTAAGTACATCCATAAAGTTAGATAACAAGTCTCTTAAAAATAGTATACTCTGAGGAGCCTCTCTAACCTATCCCACCACCCTACTTTCACTTCTTCCTCTTCTTTGGAGGCTGGAGGGCTTCCTCTTCTTCATCCTCCTCATCTTCATTCTCTACCTCCTCAACATCGTCCTCTTCGTCTTCCCCACCGTCATCGTCATCATCATCTTCGTCATCATCATCGTCATCGTCATCGTCCTCTTGCTCTTCACCATCATCTTCATCGTCATCATCCTCCTCTTCTCCATTCTCTTCGGCCCCACCTGCATCACCATCTGGACCCTTCTTTGCATTGCTTTTATTGTTGTTAGGGTTGTTACCTTGGCCTGCTCCATCATCAGATGACAATTCTTCCTCACCTTCGTCTCCAAATCCACCATCCCCTTCATCGTCATCTCCACCATCATCATCTTCACCTGCATCAGCTGGTTTGACCTGGCCGTGCGCATCTCCTTTCAGTTTGGGCTTGTTCATCAGCAACAATCCAATGGGATCCTGAAATCAATTTCATAGAGTGCATTCCATGGCATGTCAAGCATGGCATTAGACAATAGGAATACATACAGCACCTTACGCAACTGGTATTACATATAATTGTATAAAGGGTGTAGCATGCATGCACCACTAATAACATATAACAAATGCTTCATGCGCATGCATCAATTTTAGGAGGAGACCTTTCATGTAAAGAAAGATAACAGAATCAAGCAATTTCAGTCAAACCCCGCAGATCTCTTCTTTAGCAATAATCCATCTAATAAATCCCACTAAACCTTGGTCTATCACTCAATCATTTATCACTTGATAAATTAATACCAACTAAAATACTATGAATTAGCCCCTAAATTTAACTATCGTCATCACAAATTGATCAAATATTCATCCATAAATATTTAAAAACAAGTAGTAGACCTTCTTTAAGTCACTGTTGGCACATCTGAAAACCTGTTCTAAGAAATCATATCATTCCTCTGCTGCCTATGTTAGTTTAGGGCATTGTGTTGCCCATGTCACGATGCTTCACAAGTGTGTGTGCTAAGATTGTGACTCAAAAGGTACTTGAAGCTTTTAAGCATGCAGAATTCTCCATCACGTCAAAGAAAATTTACCGAAAGTCGAAAAAATTAAGTAATAATGTTTAGGGAATAAACTTTAACATTTGAAAAGATGTCAAAAGCCGATAACTTTAAGCCTCTGGGGCCATAAACAATCTTAGCTAAGGAAAAGAGACCCAGATTCTTTGTTCCTTAATTTTCAAAAAGAAAGGGTGGCGTTGCATTTGTGCAAGGGGAATATGCTGCCACCACAATAGGAAAAGGAAATACAGTTCTGCTTACAGAAGAAAAACACGCTTGAGCCCACTTTAGTGCATATCATTCAGCTTTGGCATCTTTTTTCTTATCCCCCTTTTAAATAAGTTAGAGGTGCTCATGGCTAACCTCAAGTTAAATTAAAACGATCATACTAGCAGTAATTCTATAACACACAAAAAAAGCCATTCCTAAAGTCTGAATGGTTACATTTACGACCCACAGAAATCAAAGATTATGATAAATAAACAGTATTTTAATAAGGAAAATAGGAAGCTTACAGTATTTGCACAAGAGTAGTTGTAACAACTTAAAAAGTAGTTGAAACAACCTACTATAAAACAACCAAATAGATCGTTTTACATAGTTAAAGAAGGTTAGTATTATTACTTAAATAAGTAAAGCCTTTCAATCTTCATGTAATGCAAAGATATGAAAATTTAATTGTTACAATCTTTTTTTTTAAATGAGATACAATTTCAAATTTAAGCCGGTAGGTCTGAGTCCAACCAATACAATTAACACATTAAACAGAAGACCTACCAATACAACCAATAAACTAAATAGAATTAACACCAGTAGTTGGTGTACTATAAAGGCAAGACCAGACCAAAATCCCACAAGTCAAAATATCTGCACATAAATATCATAACATATACGACAAAAATATTAAAAAAAATTACAAAAACTGGATCAGGCTCGCGAAGCAAGCTCAGCTCATCAGATTTGGGCCAAGTTACTAAATCAAGCTAATTTTAATAATTTTCAAATTGATTTAGGGCGAGTTATTAATATTAATTTAGTTTTTTTTTTCTCCTAATCCATCCGGAATTACAGGCAAGATTGATTACACTAATAATAAACAAACCTAATTCGAAGAAGTTAAAGGATCAAGCAAAGAATCACATACTTTTACACTAATCAACCATAAAGGATCAAGCAAAGAATATTCTCAACCAAAGCCTCGAGATGATAAGCAAAATATTTCTGTTTGACTTTGACCTTTTCTTCATCTATAATTACTAAAAAACCACAAACAAACAAACAACCAACCTACTATATTAAATAATATTATATTACTATTCATATCTCCACCCACCGGCCACATATGGAACTTAACCCTATGCTATAAACTATGGTTAAATGTTCCTTCTACATCCGGCGCACTTTAACCTTAAACTAACCCCACCGCGCACGTTAGCACATCCCACACCTTTAATTAAAAAAACAGAAAAAACCTGCGCATATTAACAAAAAAAAAAGTCTATACAGAAGCAGACGAGCGGGCATTTTACATAGAAAAAAAATTGAAACAAGAAAAATTTTAAATTATAAAATAAATTAAAAGTTTAAAGAAAAAAACAGAGAACTCTTAACAGAAAAAAGCAGAGATAATAAAATAAAATAAAAATGCAAAAAGGCGCATTTTAGCGTAAAATCTTTTTGGTAACTAACCTGAGCTAAAAGCTGAGATTTGACCAAAGCAAAAACAAGCATACTTGCCACGGCTTCACCGGCACACGTTAGCGTACCGTTACCTAGCGTAACTGTCACTGGACCGTACTTAGTCTCCATTTGTGTGCTTCAAAAAGAAAATAATAATAAAATCTGCAAAAAAAAACAGGATAATGAATTAATCAATCACCGTTAGATCTACTCAAAGACCTGTTTCGGCCGATGGATTGTGTAACAAATCGAATATGGAAAAAAATAAGGAAATTTTTTTATTTGGAATAATAATAATAACAGAGAAAAGAGCTTTTTAAGAGAATATAAACACTTTCAGTGACGACAAAACTCGCCGGTGATGAAGTTAACAATGAATTCGAAGCTCAAAATAGAAAGGTTTCGACTCTAAAATTTCACCAACAGAAGTAAAAATTCTGCCAAAAAAATCGAAATCCCGACTAAAATCCATAAAAACGTCGAGTTCGCCGCAGAATTGAACTCTTTTCCCTTCAAATTCAAGCGAATTCTCGCGTAACAAGCAAAAAACAGAGAAACTGAAGCAAAAAGAAGCAAAATTCCACAAAAATTGAACATGAAGCGCTAAAAATCGCTAAAGAAGAAGAAATTGCGAAGAGGAAGCTCGAATCAGAGCAGGCGAAGCAGAGAAAGCGCTAAAAACAGAGAATTGGAAGCAAAACGAGAGCGAATAACAGAGCAAAAACTTACCTGAAACGAAGATCTGAACACAGGTAGAGCAGATCTGGGGGCTTGAAGTTCTAAAACATAGAGAAACAAGCGTATGATAGAGTATTCATTTTGGACCGTTGGATCTTGATCGTAGAGACACAGAGATTATCAAGATATAGGAAAAAAAAATATCAAAGCCAAGAGAGAGAGAAAGAATACTGGTGTGTTTGGGTGACTGACTGAGTGACTGCCCGTAATTTCTCAGTCAGGTTTCGGGCAGGTCGGGTAGAGTCGCTCTTAGCGTATAACATAAAGCTCCTGGGCTTGGGCTGCCCGGAAAATTACACAAACCGGCAAAATTTGTGTAGAAGTTAATTTTTTAAATAGATTAATTACGAATTATGGCTATTATTTTATTTTATTAATTACCAAAGTGTGTGTAATTATTATTTTTTAAATAGATAATTATTAAAAAATAATGATGATGATATATTAATTACAAGTGTCAGTTTTTTTCAATTTAATAAACACATCGCTTTTGGTTTAAGTCTTCTGTCACACGTTAACTATGGTATGGTTTCTTAACCTTCATTATTGTTAAATTATTATTATTTTTTAAACCACCGTATTAACTCGTCCCTAATTGATCCGTTTGACCTGTATAGTATCATAGAAGCCATAAAAAATTTTTAACAGTTGCTTTTATTGGACGGCATATAATTCAATTTTTGTAAAAGTAGTTTTCTTTCAACTGATGTAATGGATGTTAAGATCTATCTTGTCAAAATTTTAAAAGAGCATAATGAAATTATTTTTTTGCTAATGTAATTTTTAAGGGGGTAATTTTTATGTATATAATTAAACACGTTAGATGGTAAATTATTTTTTAGTAAGAGCAAAATAGTCACAGCATAATATACAAGTCCTTTTTAAGAAAATGGAAGTAATAAAGGTGTATTTAATTAAAATTTTAAAAAAATTTCATTGATTTCAAAAAATGGGTGATATTCAATTATAATTTTTTTGACTCCATAAAAGTTAGGCAGCATTTAATTAAATTTTTTAATGACTTAAACTTCGTTTATTTGTGGAAAATATTTTTTCGAAAAATA
This sequence comes from Mallotus repandus, assembly GCA_949671775.1. Lineage (NCBI taxonomy): Eukaryota > Viridiplantae > Streptophyta > Magnoliopsida > Malpighiales > Euphorbiaceae > Mallotus > Mallotus repandus. The sequence goes on from CATIWM010226040.1 coordinate 5,226, forward strand.
TTTTTTTTTTATTTTTCAGTGTTTGAATTATTTAGGAAAAATAAGTTAAAGGAAAATAATGTACCGGTCAAAGAAAAATTACTTCACAATAAGAGAAAATGATTTCTCATTTTAAAGATGAAAAAATATTTTTCAATGTCTTCTCTCCTCATTTATTGTTTTTTCTTTTTTTTTTAAGGAAAAATAATCAAATATATCATGAACTATTGGTCAATTATCAATTTCATCCTAATTTCAAAGTTGTATCAATTTGCTCTTCCAACTTTTCAAGTTGTTCCAAATCTATCTAAAAGACATTGAGTTTGTGCTAGAGTTGACGTGGCATAAGAGCGGCTGATATGTCAAAAAAAATTAAAAACTTAATCAATTATATCCTCAACTATAGATCAATTATCAAGTTAATTGATTTAATTTTAAATTTTTTTTGAGTACAGAAAATCATTCCATTATTTTGAAATCATTTAGAAAAAAGATATTTTATTTTTAAAAGTGATTTTAAAGTGAGGAAATTATTGGTCAAATTTATTTTTAAAAAATATTTTGTTCTTAAAAGTGATTTAAAAGTGTGAAATTTTTTTGTCAAATTAGGATTACCTTGATAATTGGTCTACAGTTGAGGATAGAATTGATTAAGTTTTTAATTTTTTTTGTCATGTCAGTCACTCTTATGTCACGTCAGCTCTAGCATAAGCTCAATGTCGTTTGAATAGATTTGAAACAACTTGAAAAGTTGAAGGAGCAAATTGATACAATTTTGGAATTAGGATAAAATTGATAATTGACCTATAGTTCATGATAGATTTGATTATTTTCCCTTTTTTAATGCATTATCTTCTCATTTATTGTCTTTTTTTAGTATTACAATCAAATATAGAAAAATATTTTATTTGAAAAATATTTTCTAAGGACCTGCAAACAAACGGAGCCTTAAAAAAAGTTTGTAAAAATTAGAAGGTATTTAATTACAACTTTAATATAGTCTATAAAGTAAGGTGATATTCAAAAAGTCATTGACTTTTATAGACATTAAACTTTTATGTACTTTTATAGACTTTTTATGTAATGTTATTATGGACACCCTTGATTTGATCAGCTCGCAATGAAAGTCCTATGATGAGATAGTATGAATTTTGAATGCAAAAAAAGCCCAAAATCTTTTTTGGGGATGGACCTAAAAGCCCAAGAAGCCTAAACCCAAGTCAAGCCCAAAACTGATCCCAAAAGCCCACTTTGATCCAAATATAAAAGTACCTTTCAGGGCCAAAGAGGCAATCGCCTCACCGAAGAAGCAATCGCCTCCATGGCAACCACCTTGAAGAGGCGATCACCTCTTCACAGTCAACTTATGCAGATATAAAAAACATCTGCACGTAAATAGAAGAGGTAAGGGGAGAGGCAAGGTGTCCTGTTAGAGAAAAGTTTTCTTAAAGGAAGACTTTTGGAAAAAAAGAGATCTTTCTAAAAAAGAACAAAGGATTTTTGAGAAAGAGGGACCTACATAAAAAGAAAAAGGCATGGGGGAGAGGACTTAAAAAGGGGGGTTGGCTAGTTAAGAAAAAGGAGGAGGTTTTTTAGAAAAAAAGAGGAAAAGGAAAAAAAATGGGGCTTTTAGCTTGAAGGTTCATTTTGGAGAAGAAAAGGGATTCTTGCATTTAAAGGAGGATTGGAACCAAAAATTTGTCTCTGATGGTTGAGTTAGGTGCATCAAACCTGTCCTAAGAAGTAAGAACATCCATTTTAAACTATTGTTTTCTTGATTTGCACAAACTTTTACTTTATTTTCTTGTTTGTTTTTTAGGGTTATTGTTTATTTTATTTGTATTTAAAGCATGATCTTTTAAATTCCTAAATATAATTGTAAGTATTTAGTTGTTTGCACTTGATCTTGCTTGATTTAAGATTTAAGGAACAATCAAGTTTGTTTCTACGTCTGACAGTCAGGCGTTGTCTCATCAAAGAGGCGATACGCCTCTTAGAAGAGACAACGCCTCTTCGAAGAGACGTCGCCACATCATCTCGATCCATAATTCATTTAGTATATTTATTTTAAACAATTAGTTATTTATTCTATTTTTTTAGTTTATTTTATAGTGTATGAGTTTACTTTATCGTTATGAAGCTTATCTGACTCTGACTTATCCTTAATTTTAAGCATGTGTGCTTTATGATTTTTAATTGGGTTATTTTGCATCATATTCTATTTTTAATAAAATTGACGTGGTGGCTTTCTTTTGTAGGTGTTTTATATATATTTGTGGAAGAATAATATTTTGTTGCAAGAACTTTAGGATGATTTTAATTATCATAATTTTATTCTCTAATTAGTTCTTGAAATTATTTATTTATCTTTATTGTTGTTTTTGTGTGTTTAAGGATGTAATTCATTTCTCCTCACTCTTTTGTTTGTATGTTTTTTGTAAACTGTTTTTTGTGATGAATGTCGATTTATAAATATGAGATTGGATTAATGTGCAAATGTGGACTTAAGTGTAAAATTGGAAATGATTGCAATTTTCATAATAATGAATAATGAAGAAATAATTTAATAATTAAAGGCAATAAAATACAAAATGCAAACGAAGGCTAACCGTAAGATTGCATGGGCATTCCAAAAGCTCATACCTAGTTTCCGAACCCATTCTTTGAGGATGGCTATTGGGAACCTCCGTGGAATCCAGTTGTTATACAGTGTGTCCCGGGTCTTATCCGGGTGACGACTCCATCTTCAATTTAGGCTTTAAGCCTATTTTGTATTTTTTAGTGGGCCCCGAGCCCAGACAGTACTATGGTCTCCAAACACTTAGGCGCACGTTAAACCCCGCCGCCTATAGTTATGTATAAATACTTTCTTTCCCTCACTCTCAAGATTTCAATGGATTTTGAATGACTTTTTGTAGTCGTTATAAATAGAAAATCTAAAAAATTATCTTTCACTACTCCTTACGACTTTGAATGACTTATTGCTATTTCAATTTATCTTCACTTTTTTATATATTTTTTTTATTTTTGTTTATCATATTTTTTTATTATATATATGTTAGGTAAACTTTTTTTTGGTGGATTGTGGATTTCCAAATCAACTTAAGTTTTTAGCTCCATTTCAAAGTGTGCGCTATTGTTTTTAAGATTTTCACAGTCAAGGTCGTCATCCTGAAACAATTATTTGATATGTTTTTTTATTTGAAATTAATAATATAAATATCTTAATTATTTAAAAAAAATTAATTAAAGACATCCACTTTTAGTAATTATTTAAAAAATGTTATTTTTATTATATGACAAAAATTAATTTATTAGGTCAAAATATGTATATTAAAATCAATAAAAGTTGTCCAATATCAATAAAAGTCATAAAAAATCTTTCAAAATAAAGTCTATAAAATTCATTAACAAATTCATAAACTCTATAAAAGTCTTCAAAAATAAAGTCTATAAAAGTCATTAAAAAGTCTATAAACTCTACAAAAGTCATTCACTTTTAAAAGTCTATAAATGTATGTAAAAGTTCTAATTGAATACACCCCCTTAATTATTTCTATTAATTCAAGGTCAATTTGCTACTATTTTAGACAATGTTTATAAATTGAAAATATAGAATGCATAAAAATGGAATAGTTTAACAATATAACTTCTTTAAGATATTACTCCCCCTGTATCTAAATAATTATCGTTTAAAAATTCTTCATATAGATTAAAAAATATATTTAATATATATTTAAAATACCATACTATCCTTATGATAATTTCTTTAACCAATTATTATCTTCATATAGAGTCCCAAAAGAAGTAGATATCTATTCAATTAATTTTTCTATATTAAATAAGGGTGAAATAAGAAAAAAATAGTTAAAAAGCATTGATAACTTAAAACGTCAATTATTTAGGAATAAAATTAGACTTCTAAAATGACAATTATTTATGAACAGATGAAGTAATAGGTTAAAAATGTATTTCTCACTTCTCTTTTTTAAATTAAAAAAAATAAAAAAAATATTAATATAATAAATTATTCATATTATTAATGTATATATTAATATAAAAAATTATTAATATTATTAATGTATCAAATAATTAATAGTGAATTTTCTCTCCCTCATAAATTTTAAAATAAAATTTTATTAATAAAATATACAAAATAAAAGATTTTTAGACCTTTTTTTTAATTTTTCATATTAATGTGTTAAAATATTTTTGTTAACCGGAAGTAATATGACATTATTTGACAGCTTAAATTAGTATATCAAAATTTTTTATTTATTTTAAATATATTATGTCTAATGATTAAATATATATATATATATATATATATACTAATTATATTTTTATTTATAAAATATTGCCTTACTCTTCTAATAAATATAATATTTAAAATATAAATCTAACATATATTTTTATCTATATTTAAAGTATCGCACCTAACTATTGGTATTTTACACATGATTAATAAAAATAACACATTTATTTTTATATTGTATATCTAACTTTTAATAATAGTGCTAAGATTTTTACCTATTTGCTATAATACACCACGTGGTTAGATGAATATCACATAAGTCAAGTGTAAAATATTTAACCAATCAAAATAAAATATGTATTTTTATTATTTACATTTAATCATTAGATGTATTATCATTAGATGTATTATACTCTGTATAGTTAAAATTTTTTCTTTTTTTAAATAAAAAATTAGCAATAAATATATAATAATCTGCTGGATATTTAATTTAAACCGGCTTTTTAGGCGGAGCACGTGGGCTCCATGCGTGGGAGTGACTGGGATATTTCAAATTTTCAATATGCACGAGAAACAGGAGATATTTTTCCCTCAGATGCATACTATCTTTGAGAATTGATTCGGTAAGGATGCTCTTGCGTGCAATTTTTTCTTTTTTTAACAACTTGCATGCATTTCTTTCCATAGTATTTGCCACATCAGAATTTTGAAACTAAAATACTATTAGTATCATTTTTAGTAATTTTATATATAAAAAAAATGGACTATCATATGTTTTGACTTGTAACGAAAAGAGCCAATTTAGATCTAATTAACATGTTGACAAAAATGTAAGGATTAATTTCATTATTATCAAATATTTAATAAAACTAAAACTGAAATAAACAAAATGGGAAAACAAGTATATGTCCGGTTCGAAACAGATGTCAAGATGCTAAATACCTCTGTGACCAAATTAAAGAGGCTAGACAAACTAATTTTAATACGTAATTTATTATATTAATTGTTCGTGTTTAAAGTATGAAAAAATATGTAACAAATTCTACCAAAACTCAAATCACGCAATATATTTAACTCAAAATTTTTCGCCCAACAACTTTTTTCAATATTAAATTTTAACCAAATGTAAGTTAAGCTAAAATTAAAATTAAATTATAATTTGAAAATATATTTAAAAAATTAAAAATGTAATCCGCTTTCTGAGCTACTTAAAGCTATGAGCTAAATGGTTTGGGTCTCTTTCAAATAGGATTGTAGTTAAGTCCTCCAGCTGGTTTAGGTGCAAAAATTATGGCCTTTTTACTACAATGGATTCAGATCAACTATTTGCTTAAAGACTTAAAGTATACAAGCTCTGACATAAATTAATTAAAGGTGCGTTTGAGTGAAAAAAATTAAGCGTAAAAATCGAAATCAAAATGAGTGATTTTGATTTTTAATGTTTGTTTAGCTAAAATTAATAAGAGAATGAGAATATGATTTTTTTCATTAATGAAAATCACTATTTCAGGAATGATTTTCTTGAAATCAAGTCAAATCAATTATAATTGGTTAAATATTTAAATATTAACATTTATTTTTTAAAATTTATAAATAAAACATATAAAAATATTTGAATAAAAATATTTATCAAAAATAAATATCTTTTATAATTTTTTTAAAATAATAATAATAATATTTTTATAAATTTTTTTTATAATACATAATTTTAATTTTAATATATAAAAATAATTATATTGTTAATTTTTTATATATTAAAAAATAATTAGAAAATATTTTTTCATCAAAAAAATTTTAGTTGTTAGATAATATTTGATTTTCATTCCCATTACTATTCCCTAGTAAAACTAAATACTTCTTCAAATTTTTATTTCCTTTCCCATTCTCTCTCATTCCAATTCCAATTTCGATTCCGCTTTTGGAGTACAAATCAAACGCCCTCTAAAATCAAGTGCAATTCAAATAACATCTAGTTGAATTATAGTAGCTCATTAAAAAACAATTGTAAATTTAGACATTTGCATAATGTATAATCTAGCTCAATCAAATTGTAATTATGTTGCCGAGCTTGTTTAATGCAAAAATGTGAGTTTTTTTAAAAAAAAATTGATCAACTTAAAATTCGGTTCCAATATTTTTTAAATTATATCTATTAAAATATACCAATATCTATTGGTTTAAATAAAAAAATTAAATTTTTTTAAATAAAGTTTTGTGTTCGAATTTTATATACAAAGTGAATTTAGTTCAATTGTTTGATTTGAATTATAAAAAATCTAACAATAATTAAAATTAAGGTTGATTTAAATATTTATGGAATTAAATTTCAAATAATTCAAATAAAATAAAAGAGATTAGGATATAAATTGACTCTTGTACATCATTTTATAATAGGCTTAATTATCTAAAAAATCCTAAATTTTTACACTTTTAACAATTTTAGCACATTCTTTTAAGTTTTTAAAAAATGATATCATACTATTAGTTTTTACAAAAACACTTTCTTGTTGATTTTAGTGCTGACGTGGCACTGAATATTTAAAATTCAAAAAAATTTTGCTGACTCATAATGGCTAATTTATCTAAAAAATTATGAGCTTTTACACTTTTAACAATTTTAGCACATTCTTTTAAGTTTTAAAAAACGGTATTATACTATTAGTTTTTTAACAAAAACACTTTTCAATTAGTTTTAGTGGCTTTTTTAGCTGACCTAGCACTGAAACTGTTTAAAATGGAATTAAATATTTAAAAACTAAATAAATAGAATTAAATTATGCAATAATACGGCATAATAAATCAAACAAATTATAGAAGAAAATTTGAGATTTTTGGATTCAAAACAACAACAATACTAAGCAAAAATAGAGACAATAGAATATACAAAAATAGAGTCAATAAAACAATAATTTTTTTTATTATATGAAAATCAACAATGAAATATTTTAAATTATATAATATCTCAGCAATTATGCTAATTTGATTTTCCCATTAAGGAAGCAATTAAACATTAGGTAATTATTTATCAAGCACAAAGTGCTTTTGTCGCAGGTAGATAGATATCCGACAACATTATGGTTGCTCATGAGGTGATGCACTACTTGAAAACAAGGAAAAAGCATGACGCTAAAGCGCTCGCCATTAAGCTCGACATGAGCAAGGCATACGATAGAGTAGAGTAGAGGTTTCTTAGATTGATTATGGAGAAGATGGGGTTTTGCAAGCAGTGGGTTGATTGGATCATGGAATGTGTTACAACTGTAACATACTCTGTAAAAGTTAATGGGGAGATTACAGGTTTCATGAAGCCGTCTAGAGGGCTAAGGCAAGGGGACCCGTTATCCCTGTATTTGTTCTTATTGTGTGCGGAGGGTTTTGCAAATTTATTGGGGCAAGCGGTGAAGGATAAGGAGTTGTATGGTGTGAAAATATCTCGTAGAGCGCCCGTGGTGTCTCACTTATTATTTGCTGACGATTCTCTATTGTTTTGTAAAGCTTCTGTGGATTGTTGCAGGAAAATAAATCAGATTTTGCATATGTATGAAGATGCAAGTGGGCAACAAATTAACAAGGATAAAAGTTATGTGTTTTTCAGCATGAATGTGTCAGATGAGCAAAGAAGAGAGCTATCAGCGGTGCTGCAAATTCTGAATATGGGAGGGCAAGACAAGTATTTGGGCCTCCCTTCGATTATAAACAAATCAAAGAAGGACACTTTTCAAGAATTGAAGGAGAAGATCAGGTGTAAATTGTAGGGATGGAAAGGGCAGAATTTGTCTTTCGGTAGTCGAGAAGTGCTTGTGAAAGCTGTTGCAATGGTAATCCCTTGTTATGCTATGAGTTGCTTTAAATTACCTTCAGGTTTTTGTCAAGAAATCAATAGAATGATTGCAGCATCCTGGTGGGGGGCAGAAGGGTAATGATTGGAAAATTCATTGGGCAATGTGGAATCGTCTATGTAACAGTAAGAGGGAAGGGGGTTTGGGATTTCGGGACCTCGAAGCTTTTAATTTGGCCATGTTGGCCAAACAAGGCTGGCAACTTTTACAAAATCAACGATCTTTATTTTATCGTGTCTTTAAGGGTAGATATTTCTCGTACAAGCCGTTCACTGAGGCGGAGGTGGGTTAAAATCCATCCTATGCTTGGAGAAGTATCATGGCTGGAAGAAAGGTTTTAGAGCAAGGAATTCGGTGGAGGGTTGGTAATGGGCGGATATTCAGGAATGGAAGGATCCTTGGATTCCAGAGAGCTACCCTTTTAGAGCTCAGGGTGCAGCTAGTGGTCAAGGTAATATCTAGTGGGTTTGTGAGTTAATTAATCTTGAGTTGAAGGAGTGGAATGTGGATCTGATTGGGCAAGTTTTTAATTCAGAAACGGTGGAGGCAATTTATCGGATTCCAGTAAGTGTTATGGGTAAGGATGATAATATTATTTGGGAGTATACAAAGAATGGCATTTATTCGGTTAGAAAGGGCTATCATACAGCTAGGAAGTTGCTAGTGGATGGAAGGTCAAATCCAGGTGGTAGGGATGGGCATCAGGATGTTTCAAGGTTAGGAATTTGGAAGGCAGTGTGGTCTAGTCGTTAACTGTTTCTAGTAAAATCAAACATTTTATGTGGCGTGTATTTTCTGGTACTTTGCTAATTGGGGATAATTTTTATGCTCGTCACATCCTTAATGATAATTGTAGCAGGTGGTGTAATTCTCAGGGAGAGAGTGTTGTGCATTTGTTTACGCAGTGTGTAGTGGCTAGACAAGTGTGGAGTATTTTGTTAATTAGACTTAAATGCGGAAGCAATTAACATATATGATCCTAATAGAACAATCAAATTAACCAAAATATTAAATCATGGCATAATTATAAAAGTTACAGTAAAAGAAAACTTACTTGAAGAATCCATCACGAAAA